>JAVYIG010009462.1:0-78078 GCA_035222895.1 Strongylocentrotus droebachiensis
TTTATAAAGTGTAACTAAGTTTCAACAACCTTAAAAATCAAATATCGGCCTATATGAAAAGCAAAAAGGTGACAAAATCCAATAAGTCTGTGAACATAGTAAACAAAATATAGGACAACAAATGGTGATAGTAAAAAAATTAAGTCCCTAACCCTAAAAAAAAAGGGAAGAAAATGGGTGAGAAAATTGAAGTCCAGAAACAAAGTAAAACAATAGGAAGAAAATGGCAGAGAAAAATTAAAGTCCAGAAACATAATAAAAAAAATAGGAAGAATATGGCAGAGAAAAATCAAAGTCCAGAAACATAGTAAAAAAATAGGAAGGAAATGGCAGAGAAAAATATAAGTCCAAAAACATAGTAAAAAAATAGGAAGAAAATGGCAGAGAAAAATCTAAGTCCAGAAACATAGTAAAAAAAATAGGAAGAAAATGGCAGAGAAAAATCTAAGTACAAAAACATAGTCAAAAAATAGAAAGAAAATGAGTAAGAAAAATCAAAGTCCAGAAACATAGTAAACAAATAGGAAGGAAATGGCAGAGAAAATATAAGTCCAAAAACATAGTAAAAAAATAGGAAGAAAATGGCAGAGAAAAATCTAAGTCCAGAAACATAGTAAAAAAAATAGGAAGAAAATGGCAGAGAAAAATCTAAGTACAAAAACATAGTCAAAAAATAGAAAGAAAATGAGTAAGAAAAATCAAAGTCAGAAACATAGTAAACAAATAGGAAGAATATGGCAGAGAAAAATCTAAGTGCAGAAACATAGTAAAAAAATAGGAAGGAAATGGCAGAGAAAAATCTAAGTCCAAAAACATAGTAAAAAAATAGGAAGAAAATGGCAGAGAAAAATCTAAGTCCAAAAACATAGTAAAAAAATAGGAAGAAAATGGGTGAAAAAATCAAAGACCAGAAACATAGTGAAAAAATAGGACGAAATCTGGTGACAAAAAATCTAAGTCGAAAAGAATAGGGAAAAAATAGTAAGAAATAGGTAAAAAATAGGAAGAAAATGGCAGAAAAAAATCTAAGTCCAAAAACATAGTAAAAAAATAGGAAGAAATAGGTAAAAAATAGTTATCAAACCACCAATTCCTAGAAATAGAAAAAAAATAGGCTGTCATATGCTATTTTTAATCTATTTTTAATAAAAAATAGTGTTTAAATAGGGTTCATTCACATAAAAATAGGAAATAAATAGTGAAAAATAGGAAAAAAATATATTTTTCCAGAGCCCATTTTGACTAGGGTGAAGACCTATCCCCTGATTACAGCAGGATGTGAACAATGGATCGGGATCATTGCCATCAAGTTCTTTCCGAATCTTCAGGACTTTATCAGTGAAGAAGTTGGCGAATCTGTCTGCTAATTCAGCTGGCAAGTCATGTACAGGAAGAACCTTTTCATTGGTGTTCAGTAACCTATTCAGTACTTGGAAGGCAGTCTTTAGAGTACACTCCTCAAGAGCACAGGTAAAGTATTCACACTTGGCCATGGTGATGCACTTTTTGACATGAAGTTTTGCAGCTTGGAAAGCGCTCAAATTCACATCAGTCTTGTGTTTCCCCACCGCCTTTCACATTGGCGGCGTTAACGGCGTGAATCCCCTATTGTCGAGTTATACCACCGGGGCCTGCGACGAGCCTTGATGGTGACTGTCTTCATGGGAGCAGTAGAGTCAAGAGTCTCCTGGACGGCAGAATTGAATTCCGATACGATCTTATTGATACGACATTCATCAGCAGTCCCATTATTAGCCTTAGGAGCATCAAGTTTAGCCGCGAGCTCAGAGGCAAATTTGGAGTGATCCATGTCTTTGAAGTTCCTGTATGATATTTTTGTTGATATCAACTCAGGATGAGACACTCTTAGAGAAGCACATACCACGTGGTGATCAGATATATGATTGACGTGAACTTTGTAGTTCATCAAACTATCACCATTTACACGAGTGATGATAGGGTCAAGTGTATGTCCCAACCTGTGCGTTGGCTCCGAAATGTTCTGTACAAGACCATTTGCAGAGAGTGAAGATAGAACATGAGCCACGTCCGATTTCCCTGGAATATCAAAATGAATATTCATATCACCCATCAGAACAAGCATACCTGGCAGCAGACTTGCAGCATCAATAAAGTTGTCGAACTCTGATAAAAATGAGGAAGTACGTAAGCCATTTTTAGCTGAAGGAGGGGGTCTGTAGATAACGACAAAGTGAATGTCTCTTGTAGTGTTGGATACCAACGCGTGTTCAAAGGTTATAGACAAGAAGTTAATTTCAAATGAAAATCTATTCAATCATTTTTGTTGAGAATGTAATTATGATTACAATTATGTAATTACTGGAATTTGTGTGAATTGTAAGAATACAGTGAGAAATTTGTAATTAAAACATGCATATATATATAGACGTGCTCCTTAACTATATTGACAAACAATGCAGGTCCAGACTCTCGAGCTTGATCATGTCAAGTGTCCCACACCAGCCTCATCGCATCACCTAGCAGAAGCACTGTGTTCTATGCCAAACCTGACTGACCTGACACTTGAAGGGAACTTCAATGAGGAGTTCAACTCTATATTGAAAGCAAAGGCATCGTCTATACAGGTATGTGTGTTCTAATGTAAATGTCTTGGATGGTCATTGGTCGACAGAAAAGGCAGTAATAGTTATGGTACACATGTATATATATGTGGGGTTTTTAAAAGAAATTTGCTTGGTATATTGGAATAGTCATGTAAAATGGAATAAAAGTAAACTACACATGTACTGATTTAGTTGAAATTCTAGTGTGTATAAGGTTGACATTGTTTTGATCAATAATTAATAGCCAACCTTTTTCAAGTTTATTTATACAGTGTGAGTCCCAAAAAAATTTACACCTTGCTAATCATTTCAAAAATCATCTATGAACAGTAAATTATTATACATTTTATGAAAGAGTGTTTTCTCCCGAATCATTTAGTATAATTTTGTGTGGTATGTGTTTACGCTTGGATGAACAGGTAAGGAGGCGTTGTTTGCGAGAGTGCAAAAATTGACTTGCGCCAAAGTTGCTTATGTGATGTTCGAATAAAAAAATTGGGATTTGGGTATTAATTTGGTCTTTGCCGATCCAAATAACATCCCTTACAAAATTAATCATGCCACACATATCAAATATCAACAAACATTTGTGCGTGTGTGTTTGTGTGTGACTTTGCTTCTGCAAAAAAGCATGTGCAATACACTTCATTTGATACATTTAATTCATTCTCTCACTCCGCTAATGCTAACATTATACTGTAGGCATCACTTTGGCGCAAGTCGATTTTTGCACTCTCAAAAACAATGCCTCCTGTTCATTCAAGCGTGAACACATACCGCACAAAAGTGATACCAAATGATATGGGATAAAACACTCTTTCAAAAGATGTATAATAACTTACTGTTCATAGATGATTTTTAAAATAATTAGCAATTTTCGAGGTGTAAACTTATTTTTGGACTCACACGGTAGTAATAAATAAGTCATATAGTTTTTTAAGAGCCAATTTAGACTTGAATTTACCAAACTGATCCATAACAACAAACCTCCTGACTAATAGGGGTCTTGTGCACATAGAATCCAGAGTTATGAATACCGTTGATATGTTAATAGCAAATGCATATTCCTGGGTATTATTGGAAGCTCTATGAAGAAAACATATTTATTTTAAAAAAGTTGGTCTAACTAAATCATTATCTCGATAGAAACTTAAGTGTGTTCCTTTTCTCAATAGATAAGAATTGAATTTGAAATGAAAATCTATTCAATCGTTTTTGTGGGGAATGTTATTATGAAGCCAACTTTGTAATTAATGGAATTTGTTTAAAATTTAAGAATACAGTGAGAAATTAGTAAATAAAACATATGCATGTATAGACACGGTGCTTAGTATATTCACAAACAATGCAGGTCCAGACTCTCAAGCTCAATGATGTCAAGTTTCCCACACCAGCGTCATCTTATTACCTAGTTGAAGCACTGTGTTCTATGCCAAACCTGACTGACCTGACAATTGGACATTTTCTCCATAAGGAGTTCTACTGTACATTGAAAGCAAAGGCATCATCCATACAGGTATGTGTGTCCTAATGTAAAAATCATGGAGGGTCATTGGTCGACAGAAACAGCAGTAATATTTATATGATACACATGTATATATGTCGGGTTTAAAGGCAATTTACTTTGTATACAGTAGTGGTCTGTTTTACTTAACAGCCCACCTGATAAATAAATAATAAATAAATAATAAAGGCAATTTTAAAGAAAAATATAAGGTGGTCTGTATCACTTACAGCCAACCTGATAAAGAAAGAAAATTCTGAAGAAAATAATAGGTGATCTGTTGAATACGTATCTTGCAGAGCTAATGAACTGTCTAGATTTTGGGGTCACGAGGTCAAAGGTCATAGGACTCTTTATGTATGCAAAAATAGATTGCGTTTTCCCAAGAACAGATCGATGGATTACTGCCAAACTTGGGTCATATATGTAACTTGCGAAGCCAATGAATTGATTACATTTTGGGGTCACGAGGTCACAAGGCTTAATACGTATGCAAAAATAGCATGTGATCTAGTGCTGTAAGTCAGACGCCATGTTCGGGTTCGAGCAATTTTTTACCCGAACTTGGTTCGGTTCAGCTAGGGTTCGGTAATAAAATAGCAATTAGCGTTATATTAAAGCTACGGTGGTCGGCACTGGGCGAGCCGGGTGGGCCCAACTAGCACAGAGGATTTCTGCCCACCACTCCTGATGAAAAACACTGCTTACGACCGGCACAAATTTCACATACAAAACTGCTTTAAACGCGACTATGTGTGAAGAAAAGTAGTACTAACATTCATATTTCCGTCTTTAATCGTGTTTTATTTGCAATTTTTCAAGAGTCATGTTTTCAATTTAACAATAAATGATATTTTTAAAAGATTTGTCGAGACGGTTGTTGTCTAATGTTACGAGTCATGAAAGCTGCCATATTGAATTTACCCATGTATACGTTATAATACACACAGATAGCAGCCCAGGCTCGTTCAATTAATTTTTTAATTTTTTTTAATGTAATAAATTAAAATACTATAATTTATATTTATTTCATTATTTATATATTAAAATTTGTCTGATATTGTTAAAATTAGAATATTAATTTTTGTATTAATTGGATTTGTGCCAAACTTGTTTTAATCAGCGCCTAGTACGCACGTGTATTCTTGTTTATAGCTTGCGATCGTGATGTTGCAGAGGTTCGGTTCGGCTACAGCACTAACGTGACGAAAAGTCGTCGTTTAAAATTGAAACCCCCATTTGCCTTTCACTAATCCTAGAGCTAAGCCTAAAGTAAACACTAGCGCTATACAATGTAAGCCCCCTGCCGAGACCTTGATGGGGTGATAGATAAGCATGATAAAGGGAGAGAGGAAGAGAGAAAGAGTGCTAATTTTTACAATTAAAATTGTTGTTTATCGCCAATTCTGGGTTATCTTGCTTCGTTCGAACTTTCATTTTGTTCTTCATCTAAATTAGAAGTGACTTTTGGACATGAAAATATCTTAAAACAAGTAAAATATTTATTTCCTTCTTCTCATTTTCTTTCAGGCAGAGCCCCAGTAAGAGTTTGTTAACACTAGTATTACGTAAGATGATGAAGAGTCCAGCTGCATTCCCATATCATAATCTCTCACGCAGAGCCTCAAGGCTCTGTCCAAGTTTTTAACGAGAGAAACAAAATTGGGGTTCTGATACCCTGCCAGATTTACATTGATTCCTGTGTTATAGTGGTGGGGTATAGTTTTAACGAGAGCTTTTCATAATGAATGTGATTGCGTTATCTCAAGAACCTACTGATGGATTAGCGCCAAACTTGGGTCATACATGTATATTGCAGAGCCAATGAATGAACTGATTAGATTTTTGGGTCATGAGGTCATAGGTCAGGGGGCTCATTATGTAATAATAATGATAATATTCTGCTTTTATATAGTGCTTAATACAAATGTCTCTAAGCGCTTTACAGATATACTATTACCCCAGTCATTGGTTTTAATACATGCCCGCACACACTGTGTGCACAATCTCCACTCCCTCGGGAGCATTCCAGCCTGGGTGGAGAGTAGCAAGTGCAGGTTAATATCTTGTCAAAGGATATTAGTGCCGTGTCAGGATTCGAACCCTCGACCTGGGCATTTACAGTCGAGCGCCGTAAACCACTCGACCATGACACTCCTACTATCAAACTTGAACTTTTAAAATCGCATCTGTTTTTGTTTGTAAAATCTGTCAATGGCGGAGGCATCATTTTCGACTGCGTGCAGCCGAACATCCATCTAGTTTTTTTAATTTTCTTCAACATTGGTCAGTTTAACAAACTTATTTAAATTTTATGGTAACAGTGTATGAAAATACAATACAGTGACTATAAAATTTGAATCTGAATGCATTTGTATTACTGTAAGGTTGTTTACTTGTTCTATTCTGTGCAACGCAAGTGAAGGACATTGTTTGAAAAGGTTGTTCTCAATTTTTTCAGGTCATAGTAACCAACGTCTTCCATGAAAATATCTTCCCCATGAGTAAAAACCGACTTAGCGTTGGTCGATTCCTTTTGTTCGAAGTTTGTTTTTACCTTAAATTTTCCATTTTATTCATTAAGCAAATATAGCATAATTTTTTTAAGAAATCATAAAAACAATAATTTAGTAATTCAGTCAAACCTGTCTATAGCGACCGCCCAAGGCAGCACAAAAAGTGGGCTTTATAGACAGGTGGTCGTTGTGTAGGGTTTCTTAACTACAAGTAATCTCAAGGGGGATTTTTAAGTGGTCTTTATGGACAGGTGGTCGTCAAAGACAGGTGGTCGCTAAGACAGGTTTGGCTGTATTTACCTCTCAGCTAGCACGTGAACTTGTCTGTCCTAAAGGAGGAATTCCTGTTTTTGAGGCATGCATGTAGTTGTTTGCCCAGCCCCGTAATAGACACATTACATATGGATATGCACTAAAAGATGACTGCTTTGTCTGGAAGCAAGCTTTAATTGATATGTATTATTAGTAGTACATTTAATATTAATGATTTCAAGTTTTTGGTTCAACTATCCATTACAAAGAGAGAGAGGGAAACCGCAAGATGGGGCAACGGGTATGAATACATAATCCAGTCAGTGGTCTGGTCTTCCGAGCCATTAGTTAAAATTAGGATGCTTATAGTCGTCTTGCTTTTTTAAAAACCATAATAAATCTGTCAGACCAAAAAAAAGAGTCATGACCTTCGTCATAAGCCCATGCATTGTACAAACAGCCTGTAACTATATAGTATTTTATTGATAAAGACCGCAAGATCAAAATAAGACCATTTGTCCAAGATCGACAGTTCGCCAGAATTTAAGACTTTGGCAAGATCATACTAAAATATTTTGTCTGGCCTGTTCATAGTGTCAGTAGGGCACTTTAGCAACGAGACGGTACGCACAGGAGACGGTAACGCGTGCGAAAAAAACAAACTGCGCATGCGCGAACCTGAAATCTCTCCGTCCCGTCGATTTTCAGAACGGTACTCGGCCAACATAGCGTTCGTTCCCTAAACACGACATAAGAGCGAGAGCTGACAAATAATTTTTATCTAGATCTAACAATGCAGGGCACTACCATGACTACTGAAGATAAAGACAGGGAATCTACTAGTGTTTCCAATGTATGTTCGGTATCTATACCTCAATCTACAATAAATTGATGGTTTGGCCGTTTAGGCCTACTTTGGGGGCCCTTTTTCATCGTTATGCATGACGTGCCTGCACGCTGTGCACTACAGCCCACCGCCGGGTCCAAGCCTCAAGGCCCTCGAGCACTAGCACCAAAAGGCAGCAGGTGTGCAGTTCAGCGCGGGAATTGGATACGGACTTTTGCGTCCCCGTCGCCTTTAGCAGACAGCGAAAGACCCGTCACAGTTGGTTAAACACTCCGTCTCTTGTGCTTTCCGTCCTGTTGCTAAAGCGCCCTACTGAGGAGTTATACTCTACATTGTAAAGGTACAGGTATGTGCATGTGTCCTAATCTAAATGTCAAGGAGGGTCATTCGTTGACAGAAACGTCAGTAATAGTTTCATATGGTGCACATGTATACACCCTTTGTAAAAAAGAATACAGTCAGAAATTAGTAAACTAAACATGCATGTATACAAATAATGAAAACATTAAGCAAAGTAAAAAATTGCTTTAACTAAGTCATTCTCTCAATAGAAACTTAAGTGTGTTTTTTTTCTCAATAGACAAGAAGTTAATTTCAAATGAAAATCTATTCAATCATTTTTGTTGAGAATGTAATTATGATTACAACTATGTAATTACTGGAATTTGTGTGAATTGTAAGAATACAGTGAGAAATTTGTAATTAAAACATGCATATATAGACGTGCTTCTTAAGTATATTCACAAACAATGCAGGTCCAGACTCTCAAGCTTGATAATGTCGAGTGTCCCACATCTGCCTCATCACATCACCTAGTAGAAGCACTGTGTTCTATGCCAAACCTGACTGACCTGACACTTGAAAGGAAATTCAATGAGGAGTTCTACTCCATATTGAAAGCAAAGGCATCGTCTATACAGGTATGCGTGTCCTGATGTAAATGTCTTGGAGGGTCAGTGGTCGACAGAAAAGGCAGTAATAGTTATGGTACACATGTATATATATATGTGGGTTTTTTTTAAGAAATTTGCTTGGTATATTGGAATAGTCATGTAAAATGGAATAAAAGTAAACTACACATGTACTGATTTAGTTGAAATTCTAGTGTGTATAAGGTTGACATTGTTTCGATCAACAATTAATAGCCAGCCTTTTTCAAGTTTATTTATACAGTGAGTCCCAACAAAAATTTACACCTTGAAAATTGCTAATCATTTAAAAAATCATCTATGAACAGTAAATTATTGTACATTTTATGAAAGAATGATTTCTCCCGAATCATTTAGTATCATTTTGTGTGGTATGTGTTTACGCTTGGATGAACAGGTAAGGAGGCATTGTTTGCGAGAGTGCAAAATTCGACTTGCGCCAAAGTTGCTTATGTGATGTTTGAATACAAAATTGGGCTTTGGGTATTAATTTGGTCTTTGCCGATCCAAATAACATCCCTTACAAAATTAATCATGCCACACATACACATATCGAATATCAAATATCAACAAACATTTGTGCGTGTGTGTTTGTGTGTGACTTTGCTTCTGCAACAAGCATATGCAATGCATTTTATTTGATACATTCAATTCATTCTCTCACTCCGCTAATGCTAACATTATACTATAGGCATCACTTTGGCGCAAGTCGATTTTTGCACTCTCAAAAACAAGGCCTCCTGTTCATCCAAGCGTGAACACATACCGCACAAAATGATACCAAATGATTTGGGATAAAACGCTCTTTCAAAATATGTATAATATTACTGTTCATATATGATTTTTAAAATAATTAGCAATTTTCTAAATGTAAACTTATTTTTTGACTCACACGGTAGTAAAAAATAAGTCATATAGTTTTTTAAGAGCAAATTGAGCAAATTTTTAAGAGCAAATTTAAGACTTGAATTTACCAAACTGATCCATAACAACAAACCTCCTGACTTAGGGGTCTTGTGCACATAGAATCCAGAGTTATGAATACCGTTGATATGTTAATAACAAATGCATATTCCTGGGTATTATTGATATCAGTGTTAGTAGGAGAAGGACTTATAAAATGCAAACAGATTGGAAGCTCTATGAAGAAAACATATTTATTTTTAAAAAAAATTGGTCTAACTAAATCATTATCTCGATAGAAACTTAAGTGTGTTCTTTTTGTCAATAGATAAGAATTGAATTTGAAATGAAAATCTATTCAATCATTTTTGTGGGGAATGTTATTATGAAGCCAACTATGTAAGTAATGGAATTTGTGTAAAATTTAAGAATACAGTGAGAAATTAGTAAATAAAACATATGCATATATAGACATGGTGCTTAGTATATTCACAAACAATGCAGGTCCAGACTCTCAAGCTTGATGATGTCAAGTGTCCCACACCAGCCTCATGGCATCACCTAGTAGGAGCACTGTGTTCTATGCCAAAGCTGACTGACTTGACAATTGGACATTTTCTCTATAAGGAGTTCTGCTCTACATTGAAAGCAAAGGCATCATCCATACAGGTATGTGTGTCCTAATGTAAAAATCATGGAGGGTCATTGGTCGACAGAAACAGCAGTAATAGTTATATGGTACACATGTATATATGTCAGGTTTAAAGGCAATTTACTTTGTATACAGTATTGGGCAGTCATAAAACATGGAATAAAAGTAAACTACACATGTACTGATTCAGTTGAAATTCAAATACGTAAAAGATTATCAATGTTTTGACCAATAATCAAAATATAACCTCTGCCAAGTTTAATTGATTGGAAAAATGTGTCATAGTTTTCTAAGAGCCAATTTTAATAAAGGCTTGAATTTATCAAACTGATCCATAGTAACAAACGTTCTGACTTAAGGTATTGTACACATGAAATCCAGAGTAATGAATACCTGTAATACATTAATAGCAAATGTATGTTTAAGGGTATTATTAATTTCAGTATAAGTAGGGCTTATCAATGCAAACAGTTAGGAAACTCTATAAAGAATACATATAGCATTTTTTGTAATCACTCTTACTAAATTATCCTCTCCACAAAAAACTTTAGTGTGGTCTTTTTCTCAAGAGACAAGAATTGAATTTAAATTTAAAATTTATTCAATCATTTTTCTTGAAAATGTTATTGTGAATAAAACTATGTAATTAATGTAGTTTGTATGAAATGCAAGAATACGGTAAAAAGTTTGAAATAAAACATATAATAATAATAATAGGCATTTGTATAGCGCCGTCTATCTAGACAATGCTATTCCGAGGCGCACAAGAAAAATAGAAAGAATGAGAAAGTTTGGACGAGAAGGTTCGGATGAGTGTCATAGTGCCAAGTACAGGTATTGTTAAAAAAGATAAGATTTTAGCTTGGATTTAAAGGTCTCTAATACATATGCATGTATAGATGCGCTGCTTAACTATATTCATTAACAATGCAGGTCCAGACTCTAAAACTTGATCATGTCCAGTATTTGTGCCACACCTCAGACCATGACCTTGCAGAAGCACTGTGTTCTATGCCCAAACTGACTGACCTATCATTTGAAGGGTTTCTCGAAGAGGGGTTCTACTCTACATTGAAAGCAAAGGCATCATCCATACAGGTATGTGTGTACTAATGTACACTTCATGGAGAGTCATTGGTTGACAGAAACAGCAGTAATAGTTATATGGTGCACACGTATATATGTGGGTTGTTTCCAAACTCCCTTTTTTAATGGCCATCTATTCGTATATCAGAACAGTCATGAAACATGAAATAAAAGCAAACTACACATGTACTTATTCAGTTGAAATTCAAGTGTAAAATTGCTTTGACCAATAATCAAAATCCAGTCTTTTCCAAGTTTGATTGATGAATACAACTATGTAATTACTGGAATTTGTGTGAAATGTAAGAATACAGTCAGAAATTAGTTTTAAAAAGCTGCTTAATTATATTCAATAACTACGCAGGTCCAGATTCTTGAGCTTTTTGGTAGCGAGAGTCCCGCACCAGCCTCATTACATCACCTTGCAGAAGCACTGTGTTGTATGCCAAAACTGACTGACCTAACACTTGGACAGTTTTTCCATGAGGTATGTGTGTCCCAATGTAAAAGTCATGGAGGGTCATTGGTCGACAGAAACAGCAGTCAAAGTTTTATGGTACACATGTATATACATCAGGTTGTTTCCAAACACCCTTTTTTAAAGGCCATTTACTTACGTATATTAGAACAGTCATGAAAATGGAATAAAAGCAAACTACACAAGTACTGATTTAGTTGAAATTCGAGCGTGTATAAGATTTACATTTTTTTAAATCAATAATCAATATCCATCCTTTTCCAAGTTTAAATGATATGAAACATATGTTTTATCGTTTTTTAAGAGCCATCTTTTAATTAAGACTTGAATTTATCGAACTGTGGCATAGCAACAGACCTCCTGATTTAATAGGATTCTTGTGCACATGAAATCCAAATGTATGAATACCTTTTATTCATTTATAGCAAATGCATATTTCCGAATACTATTAATTTCAGTGTTGGTAAGAGTAGGACCTATCAATGCAAACAGGTTGGAAGCCACATAAAGACTACATATAGAATTTAAAAACAAATCTCCCATACTAAATCATCCTCTCCGTAGAAAATTTGTTGTTTTTTTTCTCAATAGACAAGAATTGAATTTGAAGAAAAAAATCTATTCAATCACTTTTGTTGAGAATGTTTTTTTTTAATACGACTAAGTAATAAGCGGAGTTTATTTGTAAATGAATCATGTGTGTATAGATGTGCTGCTTAACTATATTCACAAACTATGCAGGTCCAGCCACTCTTGCTTAATGGTGTCGAGTGTCCCACACCAGCCGCATCGCATCACCTAGCAGAAGCACTCTGTTCTATACCAAACCTGACTGACCTGACACTTGGATGGAATCTCCCTGAGGAGTTCTACTCTACATTGAAAGCAAAGGCATCATCCATACAGGTATGTGTGTCCTAATGTCAATGTCATGGAGAGCTGTTGATTGACAGAAACAGCAGTAATAGGTGTATGGTGCTGCTGGTGCACATGTATATATGTTGTTTTTTCTGACCACTCTTTTTTAAAGGCCATTAATTTACGTATATTAGAACAGTCATGAAACATGGAATAAAAGCAAACTGCACAAGAAATGATTTAGTTGAAATTCAAGTGTGTATCAGATTTACATTGTTTTGGTCAATAATCGATATCCAACCTTTTCCAAGTTTAGTTGATATGAAACATATGTTATATAAGTTTAAGAGCCATCTTTTAATAAAGACTTGAATTTATCGAACTGTGGCATAGCAACAGACCTCCTGATTTAATAGGATTCTTGTGCACATGAAATCCAAAAGTATGAATACCTTTTATTCATTTATAGCAAATACATATTTCTTGGTACTATTAATTTCAGTGTTGGTAAGAGACCTGTGTCTCTTCCCCAGATAGTGCAGCTACTGGAGGTGTGCTCGACAAGCCGTCCACTCGTTCATTCGGTGTGGTGGCGGGTAAGCTAGGGAGCGCTATTAGCGTCTCTCGGACAAGATCGTTACTGTGTGTCGGCTCGACTTCTGTCGGGCCCGGTATGATATCCATTGTTGGGACCACGGGTCCCAGCAAGGGGGCGATCGGTTTACCTATCATTAGCCCCCAACGCACGATAGAGACGGGCGTCGTTAGCTTGCGGCCTCTGACGCTCATGCTCTGGGGAAGAGTGTCGCCATTACGGCCATGGACACTCGGACCCGGGGGAAGAGTGTCGCCATTGCGACCACGGACACCCGGAACCCGATCACTGGCCTTGCTCTCGCTAGTAACATGTGCAACTTGAGCGATTCCGCAGTACTTTGAGACTAGCTTGAATCCTCAGGAGCCAGCCTCCTCCCATCACAGATGGGTTGGAAGTTGTAAGAGACTGTCCGACCCTCCCGTCAAGGGTACACCATCCGTCAGTCTCAAGTGTTTACTCGAGTGAATCCGCCGCACCAAGTGAGCCTGGATAACTCAATAGGAGTACACTCTTGCCAGCTCTCTCCCTCCCGTCATAGTCGGGTGCTTATGTGACAAGCAAAATATATATATATTGCCGCCTGCTCGGCAGTGCCGCCCGATATATCTCTCCGTTCCCAGACCTGGCGGTTATCTGATATCCGCCCCCGGTTAACCGGTTCCGTCCCGGATACCAAATCGGTTTCGGTCCCGGATTGCCGATTTGGTTTTGAATCCGGTCCGTCTTTACCGATTCGGTTTCGGATCTGGTCTCGGTTTACCGATACGACTTTGGATCTCACCGCGGATTACCGGTTGGCTGAAGCCCCGATTACTGATTCGGTTTCTAGATATCCGATTCGGAGATCTGACTCACGGTCGCCCGCCATGGTGTCTGAGAACCGTGAGAGTTATGCATAACCCCTGAGTGATTCAGTTTGCTTTTTTGTGCAGCTGCAGTCACTCAGAGTGTCACGTTTATGCGACCACTGACACTCGGGCCTCAATCACTGGCTTAGCTCTAGACAGTGATGTGTGCTATTTGAGAGATTCCTCAGCACCCTGTGCAGCCTTGGATCCTCAGGAGTGGGCTCCCTCCCGTCACAGAGGGGTTTGGAGTCGTAAGAGAATGTCTGACCCTCCCGTCCAGGGTACTGTCTGTCAGTCTCGAGTGAATCCGCCGCCACCCGTGCCGCCTTGATAACTCAGAAGTACACTCTTGCTTGCTCCCGTCCGCGGGTAGTCATGGAGTATAGCCATATTCAGGCCATGTTTCGGTCATGTCTCTTTTTAAGTTGATGTCTGCCTTGGGCACACATTAGACTACGACTGGGAGGAGGGGTACGGCCTGTTTTAGACGCCAACCCTTCTCCGTTGCCATCGATCAATTCAATTCAAATTCAATTCAAAGTTTATTCAACACTCTTCATAAAAACATTTAAAACATACAAATACAGAATGGAGTTATAAAAAACACAAGAAAGTGATAACAAATACAATGGCAATTTATAAGAGCATTAGGGATAGGCAGAAAGGAGGGATTCCTTATATAAAAGCCTACCCGTAAAACACACACACATGAAAACGAGAACAAAAGAACAGAACAAAAAACAAAGAACGTACTAAAACTTACTATCATGCACGATCAGAGTAAAAAAAAGTGTCAAAATTTGCCCATGCTATTATTACCTATTATTATACTTATTTAACAGAAATTGTTTATATTTAATTTTAAAAAGATTGAGATTGATCAAGCTAAGCCTCTCGACTACTTGAAGCTTTTCGCTGAGAGTAGCTGGCGGGGTAGTAATCCCCAACCCTCTCGACCGACCTCTGGTGGTACAGGCCTTCCTTTTAAATACGCGGTAGGCTCTGTCTGGCCTTTGGACACGGGCGTCCAGGACCTAGGTCCGGTTTGACCCATTCCGGGTTTTGTCCCGTTCCGACATGGTGGCTTGATCTGGTACCAGTTGCCTGGATAGTGTCCGATCTTTCGGATGTCCCCTTCTGGTACCCATACCTGTTTATATGTTCCTGAGACTCAGGTTCCTGTTCTTGTCCTGGTTTGGTTCCCGGTTATGGTCTTTCCAGGCGGCTCTGCCTTGCCAAAGCTGCCCCTCCTATCTCAGTCGCCGCCCGGCGAGGAGACTAGTGATCGTCGTTGCGCCCGCCCTTTCGGGGCCAGGTTCTCCACGTAGCTGATTTTGAGGGTCAGGTTGGTGACTCTCAGGTTGGTCACTAGTCGGCGCGGCTCTTAATTACCGGAGGCCTTCACACTGGCTCTGCCAGGTACGGCCCAGGCTTCCCCTCTCCTTCCGCGGGAATATCGCTCACGGGGGTTTGCCAGTCCGGTGACGGGTATCTTGTGTGTAAGGAGGTTTTCCCTTCTCCAGTGATCTTCTCCACCCTAGGGTCGGCCAGTCATGTAGAAGTCATCACACTGAGCCCCTCCTTTGGGTCAAGCTCTGTGTCTTAGGGCTTTGTTGCGATGCAACGACTCGCCCTATTCTTGTTGGGAGTGGCCCCAGTTTCACCCACGACGTAGTTTGATCTGGCGCAGTGGAGCGGGTCAGTCACACTGAGCTTTTTTCTGGGCTTACGAAGTCTAGTATGGCCGCTATGCTCGCGTCTTCTCCCGTACCTGTGGGTAAGAAGCGCAAGCGTTCTGACGTCCAGTTGCCGTCTGGGTCAAGGTTGAGAAGACTGAGTTAAGGTAGAAAAGACTGAGTTAAGTGTTACTTCAGTCGGTGAGTGTGAGACATTGGTCTTGTGGACAGGCGTTTGCCTGGTAATTAGGAGGTATCGGGTTCGATCGCCATGTTATTTTTATGTTCTCTAGCCGCTCAGGCTGGGCTTCGTGGCTTCTTGATGATTTTGGTGACTGGGGATACCAGCCACCAAAAGACCCAAAAGGCATTTTGGGTTTGAGCAGAGGCTCAGCTTCTGCCCCTTCCCGTGCCTCGGCTAGTAATAAGCCGGCCCTGGTCACACCTGGCCTTGGGTTCGTTCAGATTTCGCTGGTGTTGTTGCTCCGGCCTCCGAGACACTTATAGGTCCGGGTTGCCTGGTGCTGTTGGCTTTCCACCATGTGCCGTCGGTCGGTTGGTGGAGGTTGGGCCTGTAGCTCCTGCCCGTGACGATCCTCCAGGTAGGGAGTCGGCAGCAGCTTTGGGCACCTTCCCTCACTCATGGGAATGGGTGACCCTAGCCCGTCGGTTTAACAGGGGCTTTTTTCTCGCGGTTGTCTTCGGCATCTGCAACGGGGTTTCAGTTGAGTTCGCCACTCGACAGAAGGTTGCCAACCACACGTAAACCTTTCGCACCAAGCTCTGGTTTCTGGTTTCTGTCCCTTTTGCTGCGGACATTTGTTCCCTCTCCCGCTGAGACCGGACCTGTTGTCCCAGTCTCTGTCAGGGATTTTCCTTCATCGTCCCGCGGTGCATACTCTCTCTAGCCGCTGGGCCAGTGTCGGGAGTATGCTATGACTTCTGGACTCTCTGAGAGAGCCTCGCAGTTTATAGTCTAGAGTCGTAGGGATCCCACGAGGACCCGTTACAACTCTCGTTTGGAGCCCTGCTCCATTTGGTGTGAAGACCTTGGGGTCTCACCAACTTGGGTCTCACCCATAGACTTAGATAGGTGTCATAGCTGGATTTTGATTAACTTGTTTGACAAGGGTAAAGTCCTGTCCACTTTTCGTGGTTACCGTTCGGCCCTCGCCGCAACTCATGTCGGGTTTCCGGACGGCTCGGGGGTTATCTCCCATTTCTTGTTCAAGTTACTGCGTTCTTGTTCTGCAGTGGCCAGTTATCCTGAAGCTGGCTCCTGCTTGAAGTCTCTTAAAGGTTTTGGATGTTTTGGCAAAGCCTCCTTTTGAGCCTTTGTCTAAGACCTCGCTTATTTGCTTGACGGTGCAAACAGTTTTCCTTATAGCAATAGCTTCCGGACGGCGGAGGAATACGGTCCATGCGCTGTCTACCTCCCCCGGCCACATCAGGTGGGAGAGGCGGGGAGTTCGGTTGGTCCCACTACCTTCCTTCATTGCCAAGAATAAGTCGGCGTCCTCCGGACCGGTGGAGGTTTTCCTCAGTCCTCTTTCTGAATTCTCCTCGGTCGCGGAGGACAAGGTCTGGTACTTCATCAGGGCACTCAAGGGGTTCTTAGATTGAACTAAGGTTCATCGAAATGTTGACCAGTTGTTCCTCATTTCGCGGGAGCCCTTTTCTCCTGCGTCTCGAGAATCCATCTCCAGATGGATAGTGGACACTATTCAGGCGGCGGGTCCTGAGTCCCTGCTCGCAGTGGGCAGGGCCCACGATTCCAGATGTAGCGGTACTTCCTGGGCGTTGTTCCAGGGAGTGGGCTTGGATGACATTCTGAAGCCCACGTTTTTGGCAGTCTCCCAATTCCTGTACGTCTTTTTATCTTTGAGTTATCACTAGTGACGGTCTTTAACCTAAATCTAACAAAAAAGGGCTTTCTACACACGACAATCATAATTCAATTACTACTGCTATAGTAGATATCACTACCAGTACTACTGCAGTAAAACTACCACGATTATTGATGTTACAGTTCTCCTGAAATCATTATATGTATTGGATCAATTCCTTTTTGAAAATTGTTTTATTCATGGGATGTTACAGTAGCTCTTGAGTGTAAATCCCCCAAGAAAATAGATTATATGCCAGAATGAAAGACATCCACTTACTTGTAACTTTTACAAGGTTTACAAGCAATGTTGCTATTATATGTTACAGGTTTGTTTTCCTCAGATTAAGAAGGGAAACTTCAGGTTCAATGGAGTTGCTCAAGATGACTTGACCTCATTTCGTCACACCCTCTCATGTGTCCCAAGGTTTGTACACTAGGCCTATATGTGATTTTTTTTCTTCTTCAGATAACAGCATGTAGATTTGTCATGAGTAGTATACAAATAATACACAGCATTGAGGGCATTAGTAAGAATTACCCACACAAGATACTTTTGGAACAGTCTAACACGCCCCAGTCGGTAGCCGAGGGTGCTTGGACTGTTTTGAAGGTACCGAGTGTGGGTAATTTTACTAATGCCCAAACAAAATGATGTGTATTATTTGTTTTATAAGATTATCTTTATTTGTTTTATAAAATGATGTTTATAACATGATTTTACTAATGACCGGTCATTAGAATTGGATAATGACCGGTCATTATCTAAATTACGCGTTAGGCAAAATAAATGCCTGGTCACGTGTACGCTTTCAACCAATCATTTGATTAGGATCCGAGTCATCATCTTATAATACGATATGAAGAGCCTCTAATGGAATACTAAGAAAAGCTACAATACTGAAACCCCTGCTGGGAGAATGCAATAAAGTGATACTGTGTACCTTAACACAATTGACGATTTCTTGTCTGACAAAACTTAATATTCAGTAACAGCTTTATTGAAAAAATTCCCTCTGTAAAGTGCTTTCAACCTTAAATTTGTAGATTTTTTACGTTCTTGTTTTTTTGTTGTCTTGCCTGTGTAGCAAAAAGGGAGACATAGGCACCGCTTTTCCGGTGACAGCGGCGGCGTCATCATCATCAACTTAACCAAGCTTAAGTTTTTGAATTTTTAATATAATTTTGAAAGTATAAGTTCTTATTCAATGAAACTTAGACTAAATGGTTATCAAAAATTTCAGGTCAAAAAGTCAAGGTCAAATGTCATTTCAGGTCTGCAAACTTAGACTTTGTTGTGGCATCAACATCAAGATTTTGAATTTTTAGCATAATTTCTAAAGTGTTTGTTCAAATTCCATGAAACTTGTCACAAATCATATGACACAAATTCCAGGTCACAAAGTCAAGGTCAAAGGTTATTTTAGGTTAGTAGACTTGGATTATGTTTTCACATTTTAATATGAAAATTAATACATCAATTTGGTGTTATTGGTTCATATTTCATTAAAGTTATCAATCTTGGTACAAATAATAGTAAATAATTTTTCTGATGATTCTTAGTCAATATTCACTTCAAAATGCTGATTATATCCAGAGGATTTTTTTTTGTTTTTTTGTTGGGGGGGGGGGGTCTGCTAATGTGCCCCCCTGCCCAGAAATAATGTCCCAACCTCAATTTTTCATCATATCGAATTGTGTGATGCAGGTGAGACCGCCGAGAGCGTTTCCCTTGTTTTGAGTGTGTTCTTGATATTTTGCTACACTGTAGTCTCTTCTATTTTTTTTTCTTCTTCTTCATTCACTGATCAAAATGTTTCTTGAGACTGTTGATTTTTTATTTCTCATCTTTCAAACAGGTAATAAGAATAAATCTGTTTCCTTTACAGCTTACAAAACTTGGCCGACTTGGGCTTTAGCAGATCTAGCAGACCTCAGCCTAGTCAGGATCACTCCACTACAGGACTCCATTCAGCTTCCCAGGATCGTCCAATTGTACAGGAAAGAACAAGTTATTCATGTAGGCCAGGTTCTTCCAGTCAGGTATCATATTCAACCAGCTTTTGGTCTCCAATCCTAAGTACAAGCAGTACTGGTAGAGATCAAGACTTTCATGTTGGCAATATGTCAGATACTGTATGTCAATTCTCTCAGACACACAGAGAAGATAACAGCAATCGGAGCAGGCAAGCTCCTTCTACTCAGTCAAGAGCTCCACAGGATGATCCTGAAATTCCAGAGAAGCGATCAAAGTATGAAGTCTAGTTGCTATGGTACCGGTAGAGTAAGACAGTCCCAGTGGTAACACTTCATCTTGACTTTGTCTTAGTATGATACAGGGCTCCACACTAACTTTGTTTTGGAAAAGAGGTCCGGATTTAACTTTTTACAGTCTGTATGCATACGTGAGCCCTAAGTTAGATTTTCCGTAAGAATTCATGAGTCCAGACCTAGATTTTGGGTGTCCATGGGTCCCAGGTGCCTGTTGGTTTCAAGCCCTCAACTGATAGCAAGACTTTGGGGATAAAGAGGGTTAATTTCCGGCGATGTTTCCAAACGTTCAAATATTTGTAAAAAGTTTTCTTTTTTACCTTGAAGAGTAGACTCCACTATCTATTGTTGGTGTATAAATTTTACGAGAAAGAGAACGTGATATTGTCACAATGTTCAAAAACATGTGAAAGGCCTAATAATGTAGAAAGTGATGCAATAATAGGATACCTTTTGTGAATGTGTACTCGATAAGCCCAAAACAGAGTTGCATCAAGAGCCCATTTTGTATTTGTTTTTATGCAGAAAGAGGTCATGTTGTATGGAAATTATTTTGAAAGTACTCGATACATTTCAAATTTACTTATCAAAATGTCACTGTATTTATGTCGATGTCATTGCACATGTTGAATAAAAATATAACTAAGTAGAATCTGAAATAATTTGTGAATTTGTTATCAGAAATGACTCGAATGTTAAGAGCCATATTGCTCTAGTTATCATGTCAGCGAACTTGATAGAACTCAGTATACTTGAGAATTAGCTTCGTCTGATAAAGGTGTATGTCATAGGCCCGAGTTATCACTTACATTTATTCTGACATGGATTGTTTTTTCTTTTGTAAATATGAAAATTAATAGAGTTCTAGATTTAAAAATCTATTTAAGGAAATATTTTCCAGGATTTTCTTCACATCACTCCAGTTTTTTTGTAAATATGCTGGGGCAACGGGCATTTTTCTCATAAATTATTGACCGTTAGGGGGGCATGGTTAAAATCACGACTCCAATTTTGACCGATCAGATGACTAGATTTATCTAACATACTAAAAAGAGGTATGTAATTAATTTTATTGTTTATGCATGTTATAACTACATGTACATCCACCAGTACTATATAATGAATCCAGTTGAGGAAATATTTTCCTGGATTTTCTTTACATCACCCCAGTGTTTGTGTAAATATGCTACTATAAATATTGTACGATACATGTTTGTTCTAATTGTATTGAGTACTGGATTTCAATAATGTTGATGATACGTATTTCCGGCTTTTCTTTGCATCATTATGATTATGCAATAGATGGTATGATACATGTATATTTTGAACTTGTATATGTTTGCCATACTTGCCTTGTAAATATGTTTATTATTTTAGTAAGTTTGCATTTCTGATTGGACTATAAGATAAAAACGTAGACACTATATACTGTTATGAGCATTCTGTTACCTTGCCTTTTTATCACCATCGTCTTCTGGTTAAGTGATGTCATTTTTTATAATCCACTCTGATGTTCATAATCAACAATGCGAATCGCTCAGATCTGTGAGTTTATTCTGAATTATGTCATGCAAACGGAGGTACTAAACACTAACAGGTTTTTCCTATGTATATTGGATGATACATAATTATACGTGTTTGTATTGGTAATCTATGCATATGTGATTTACTTATTTATGATATGATAATTTCCTCTAATTGATAGATGTGGGTTAGCAATATGCATCTACTGCACCAATATTTTATTTGTCATAATAGGCCATTTTGGTGATGTAACCAAATTTATACTTAAAGATAAAGTTGAGTTCTGGTCATGCGGTTGCATTGTGAAAGAAACGGTGTGGAATCGATCAGAAAAGGTTGATCATCTAGCAAATAAGTATTTGTTTGTATTGCAAGGTTCTGGAATCATCAAAATGATAAGAAATTTGGCCAAGTATTGATTTAGTTACAAGCACTGTACACAGAAGGATGTATATGAGACTACACAAACACGTGGCGTAAAAATCCGTCCCGATTTTTACGATGTTATATGCCATATTTCGCATATGAAGGCATTTGAAGAGCCATGCTTTTAAGGGAAAATGTTTTATCTGATGTTCTTCCACCCTTGCATAATAACAATGATAACGGTAACAATTTTTTTTCACCTCTTCCCAGAACTCGACCTTCTCTTTAAGTGCCTTGAAATTTAGGAATTATTTCATTCACCTGTTACAAATAATTGCATTTCAGTCGTCAGAATGGAAATTGCATATATTAAGTGTTGTTAGGTAGGGCAAGCCATGATGTTTGTCGTACCTAGCAACAACTAATGTATGCAATTTAAATTCTGGCTATTTTATAACAGGTGAATGAAATAATTCGTATTGACACGATTACAAAAACATATGCATAATTTTGGTTACATGACAGAAATGGCCTATTGATGTGTTTGTCATAAGCAGTCATGGTTCTAAATTGAATAAACAAGGAAGATTTAAATATACCTTCTGTATCTCTCTGTCTGATGTGAAATCTAGGAGAGATGGGAAGACGATGAGAGAGAGAGAGTGTGAGAGAGGGCTAGAGAGGGAGGGAGAGAAGTGGGCTAGAGAGAGAGAAGAAGGGGGCGGAGGGAAGGAGAGATGAGAGAAACAAACGCACACATTTCTCTAGTTTCAAAAGGAGTGAGCAAGAAAAAAAAATATATTAAGGATCGGAAAAGGGAGAGACCAAGATAAACAAGAATTGAAAAAGATGAGATCAAAAGGGGGGATGTTTAAAGAAAAATAGCAAAGGAGAGAGCATGCCGGGAAATAGTGATAGCTAGATGACTTTGGAGGGAGACTAAATGAGAAGATTGAGAAAAAACTACAGAGAGAGAAACGAGAGAAAGGCAGATTGAATATACAGATATGAAGGAGGTGGGGGGGCAAATAAAGAGAGATACTGGGATAAATTAATGCTAATAGGGTGGGGGGGGGGGGTAAAGAGAACGAGGACGAGAAACGATAATAGGTTGATAAAAAGAGATAGTAACATTAATGATTGTAGAGAGACTGAGAGGAAAGGGCAGTAGAGGAATTCAACGAGGGGTGTAGAAATAAGGGAGATATATACGTGGCCAAAAATAAACAGAAATATCATGAAGGAATGAATTATGAGCTAGAGAGAGAGAGAGCAAATAGTGAGAGATACTAGGAGAAATTAATGGAAATCGGAAGAAAGAGAGAAATGGAGAGAACCCGATATATAGCAGAGGGAATGAGAAGGAATATAAATAGAGAGGTCGAGGGGGCAGAAATTGGACAGAGTCGTACCAGGACATGAATAAACGGAATAGTGAAGGAATGAGACGAGAAAGAGAGAGGGCAGTATAATAGGGATACGATTGGAGACCGAGAAGACAGAAAGAGATAGAGTGATTATGGATACAAATGGAAATGATATATATATAATTTGTTAGATAGATAGACACAAGGAATAATGATAACCCGTACACTAAGAAATTGTTATACAAATTTTCGCCCCCAGAGTTTTATCATGGAGTTACTAGCCATGGTTTTGTCAAGTAATGCATTTATTTTACTCTGGAAGTTATCATTGTTATGCGGCAAAATATGCACATCCTATTCCCATAAAATGAGCCATATACCATAGAACCACTTCTGCTAAAGTCAACAAAACAGCACAAACAACTCCTGTAAGAAGGCTTCCGAATATAATTATAGTCACCATCAGACTTGACGTCAGCTCATCATTGTTATTTATTCTCAATCTGTAAATGTTATCTACCAATATTATTACATAAACGGGGTTTTGATCATGCGTATATAGAATTGTATCCAACAAAATAATAAACAAGCTAATAAAGTTAGTAGCATTTTCCTCATTTCATCCTCTTCATTTCTCATGTTTTCTTTCACTTTTGCAAAAACGAATTTCAGAGGACATCGCCCTCTCATCCTAGTCACTACCACGCCTATGCTATTTTTTTTCAAGTCATTTTTCTCAAGAAGTGAAGTTTGTAATAAAAAAAAAAACAATATTCATGTCTACTTCCTGCATGTATGTAGAGGTATTGATGACGTAGGGTATATGTCGATGTTCATTAATAATAACTTAATTGTTGTTATCATCACAGTTACAAGGTCGATC
This sequence comes from Strongylocentrotus droebachiensis, assembly GCA_035222895.1. Taxonomy (NCBI): domain Eukaryota; kingdom Metazoa; phylum Echinodermata; class Echinoidea; order Camarodonta; family Strongylocentrotidae; genus Strongylocentrotus; species Strongylocentrotus droebachiensis. The sequence goes on from JAVYIG010009462.1 coordinate 24,029, forward strand.
CAGTAATACGTATAGTGTAGGCCGATAGAGACATTAACAAAAAATGTCCAATTAATTATGGGAAAATATTGGCTTCCGGCCCAGCCATATAAATGATGGTTTAGCTTGAGTACTAATTAAGAGATCGATCTCCTCAAAAACGTAACAACATCGAAAAAGAATGAAAGTTACATTATCCAGATTTGTAATGAAATACTGACATTTTGAATAAAACTGAAATTGTTGCATAAATGGCATTTCGACATTTGTAATTACAAAATAAAGGTTCTAGGACAACTATCCGCTAGACAATCACCCCCGGCCAATTACTAGCGGGAGAATTACCACGGGCCCCAAAACATTTACCCCCCCCCCGGAAAACTACCCCCGAGGACAACCCCCCCCCCCCCCCCCCCTCGAGGACAATTACCCCTAGAACAATGGGGTCTGCTCGCTATTCATAAGGACCGCTACTCATAAGGACCACTATTCATAAGGTCCTCTATCATAAGGACTGCTATTCATAATTTGAGAAAAGGGTCATTATTCCTTATATAAGGTCATAATCGAAGATGAGGGTCGCTATTCATAATCAAAATCGGAGTCGTTATTCATAAGGATCCCTATTCATAATACGAGAAAATAGTCACTATTTAAAATACGGAATGAGGGTCGCTATTCATAGAAATAATGTACGCGACCCATCAACCCGGCCCCCCCCCCCCCCCAAACAAAAAAAACAGTCCGACCACGCTACGCCATTCGGCTCACCCTCCCCGCAGTATTCTCTTAATACAAGAAGCCCTACATATTACTCACAATTTTCGTCAAAGTAGTTCATACTAACTCTATGGTCCCTTATTATTAGATCTTCATAATCGCTCTTTAGCATTCAAAGTTCCCCCCCCCCCCCAACTGGGAGTCAAAATTATGAACATTTACTTTGGTGACGAGACGAGATATTTTACAAGGAAATAAATACGAATGTCTGGCATCTGAATGTCCGAGTCGTCATCATAGGCGGAGGGGGTGTGGGGCGGGGGCGGGGGCTGGGGATATTTCATATGTAAAGATGTGTTTGTTCTGTAATTATCTATCTTGTTTCATGACAATTCACGTCAGCCTTACTCCTCGTTTGCTTTGTTCCCTTTATTGTATTTCTTGTTTTTGGTCTGGCTATTCAAAGTAATTGATTCTTTCTGTTTCGTATATTTTCGTTGTTTGCTTTGAGTTTATCATGTCTCAAATTACTTAATGTTTAACTTGTTTCGAACCTGCATGTATATTTTATTTACATTCCGTATGTTTTCTGTATTTATCATTATATCCTCCCCCTTGTTGCTACGAGGGCTAGATATCACACCCCAAAATAAAAACAATTTTTTCACTGCATTTTTAATTTTTATATTGTTGCACTAGACTTTATCAGACCTCCTTACCCATAACCACCACCAGGGGCGTCAATCCTTTTATTAAATGTGGGGGGGGGGGGGGACAGAATCAAGTAAAATATGAAGTGGCGCAGAATCGCTACTTTCCGCCCTTGCACGGTTAGGGGGTTGTGTTAGGGGGGTGTGGCCCCCTCAGAAGTTGAAAGAAAATTGAATTGTCAAACTCATTTGGCGCGATTTGGTGCATACGTTCTAGTAATATTTGACTGAAAATCAGTGACTAGATTCCAATGGATTTTTTTTTCCTGAAAAGGGAATATCTTATGTCCCTATTACAAAGCCTCGGAGACATATTTGCTATACAAGCTTGATTATTGTCATTATTATGTGAAATGATTCCATGGAGTATCTTTATAACAACAGTTAGGTGTAAAATTTGTTACTACATGTACATGTCTTGTTATTCATTCTCACTAGCATAACGTTTTGGAACACTGTTTTGGTATATTTTAAGATTTTTGTTTCATCACTTTCGTCAATCATTGAGTGTCCATCCATTGTGACACTGTGTAAGGCAAAACAAAAAAGGCAACTTGTAAGTCATGGCCGTATTTTTATTTAATGAAACTATATAAAATATCATATAAAGTATATAATAGATGTAAGTGATTAATAAGTGAACTTAGATATGGAATATTATGATAATCTCACAATAATATACAAAGTAACATTCCATTTACCATACCGGTTACTATGATGATATTCCATTTATCATTAATTAAATGTCTACAAAATGCTCAGTCCAACTAATATTAACGATAAAGAAAAAACATCTTCAGTTTTACACATCTTCACTTAAAATAGAGAGATAGAGTATGGCATATCTCCTGATTAGTGAATCCAAAATTTCAGTAAGTCGAAATAGTACAACTAGGCGATAATCATGTTTTATACTTGAAATTTCGGAGTTTGTGGTAGACTGGTTTAACCAAAGTAGCTAGCATACTATGGTTTAACAGCTGATGAGCAATATTGTGTAGCATGCTCAAAACATTTGATTATAAATCGGAAGCTGCGGGCTATATGATTCGAGTTCAAGAATATAGTTTGTCATGTTTGTTAGCAACCCTTACCATGCATAACACAATTATGCTTTGAACAAACTGAATTTAAAATGAAATTATATTTAAATATAATCCCTTTACTTTAGACATATGTAACTGGAGATACTGATCATCATGTAATACTAGTAATAATTGATTTATTAATAACATTTGAGATTTCTTCTAACCAGTATATTACCGAACAAGATTGTAAAAAAAAGAAATATATATAATATAGGCCTACATCAAATAAATCAAGGCTTCTTTTAAAGTGCAACGCCTTTGACTTATGGTAGTGACTCGAGATATTAATGTTGAATTGTAATTCAGACCATGTCCATCCTAATCTACAAATGAAATACAATTGCAATTACTAACTAGTAAAGCTTTAAGTAAAACCATAAGCTAGATAAGTAAAATGTGTAGCTTAAGTAATTGCTAAAAAAATCACATTCATAACCTTTCACTTTAAATATGATAACACACGTTAATTGCCGCGGCTAGCAAGTTCTCAAGTACTTACTTACTTACAGTAGCAGCTCAAAATAGCGTTTTTTGTGAAAATCTCAGCAACACAAAGTATTTTTCAGAATTATTCATAAATGTCACATTCAGTTACTATTGTTTCTCATATAAATTGTAGGCTAAATGGGAATATAAGAATTATAAATATCGACCTTAAAGATTTGTTATTATAAATTTTGAAACAACCTCATTACTGAATTAACAAGATGTTAGATATAAATATGTTGGTTGTTGTCCCAAACAGATGCAAACTGAAATGAAAATGCCATAAATTGAGTAGAATGCGCTTCACCAGACAAAGGGCATTTTATGCCTTAAAAGGCGCGCATAAACAGTACAGACACCTTTTGGCTTGAATTCACAAAGGAGGTTTGTCGACAAACCTAGATTTATGTGCGTCATATGACGCGTTTTGACGCGTTTTTACAGACCAAGGTTTGTAAAAACGCGTCGAAACGCGTCACATGACGCACATAAACCTAGGTTTGTCGACAGACCTCCTTTGCGAATTCGGGCCTTTAAGTTTAGGCCTGCTGAAAAATGAGATGTATTCCTGCCTTTTGATGTACAATATTCCTTACTAAAGTGTACAAGAGATGTATAAATGAACATATTATTGGCTTGATGTAATGCCTTTTAGCATAAATAAAGCAATGCCCTTCTATAGTTCTCATCGGACTGATCGGATTTTCCTAAGTTTCAACATAAGAGAGACAAAGAAATCAAATCGAAATCCCGACGTTCTAGTTGTTCTCCCCCTCCTCTTTCAGCAGTTCAGCTAGTCTTCGAATACCCTAGGAGGGAGGGGGTAAAAAGACAAAGAAAGATATGATAAAGGAAAGTAAGACAACAATCAATTAGACTAGATAGAACAAATAACAACATTGCTGTAGCTCAGAAATATCCCTAAAGTCACTCTTGAGTGCAGAATTAGGTTGATTTAGCTTTATATCATATCAACAACGGCCAAACTTATCCTCAGCGTACCGTATCACATACTTAGCTTCCAACTAGCTTTGGATTATTACCTGGCTCTGAAGAGCCCTAATAAACTGCTGAAGCATTTTAACAATTCGTCTCACCAAGTTCACCTCACCTCTATCAAGTGTGGCAAATACAGATTAACCTACCTTATCATCAATAGTGGTGGTGGTTATTTTACCTGACAGCTAAGAAAGCATAAATGCTTGTAGTTAGCAACCAGACGGCCAACGGCTTTAGGTCCTCTCTGAGGGACCTGGTAATGAGGATTAATACCTTACCAAAGGGCTCTATAGCGCATCGCCTTGGTTTTGAACCCGGGTCACCGGATTACGAGACCACTGCTCTACCAACTGAGTTATCGCGCCTCCTGGCCGGGACTAACCCACTAGACCACAACACATCTAAGGGTACGTTTATGCTCAATTTTGAAGGCAGAATGAGCGATTTGAAACGCTCATCGTAAACGCTCATCGTAATCGCAGTTCCACGGTGTACTGTTTATGCTCACTTATCTGGCTCCTCTAGGCATGATTCTGGCTCAGAGCAAGAATCATGCCCGGAGGAGCCAGAGAAGTGCAGTGCAGAGTATGCACTACGCATGCTACGTTGACCCTATTTAAATGCTTTTACAAATGATTGTGCGTTTATGCTTCTCCAGAATCGCCGATCCAAAACGCACCTTTTTGTGAGTTTACGATCGGCGATTACGATCGCCGTCATTTCTGTGATTCTACAAAAATGAGAAAGGACGCAACCGTGTTTTTAACTAAACGCGTAACAGATGCCTCATTCTGGCCAGAAAAAGTTGAGCATAAACGTACCCTTAAGAGAGGGACTAAAATGGTATTGGAACAAAATAAAGATGTCTTTTTCACCTCATCCATATTTTCATCGGAGCAGACAGAGTAACAGGCCCTGATGAATGGTGATGGTTTGGTCTTGTACGGGTAGAACGCTATACCAGGTACAAACATGACCTCTTTCTCCATGGCCTTCTTGGTGATGAGTTCATAGGAATCCTCAACACCAGTCAGTTCAATCCATATAAACATGCCACCGGTAGGAACATTCCACTTGGCAAGACCTATTAAAGGTAATACAATATTTTGGGAAAATTTGAAAATTAGGTTGATAGTGATTCTTTACAATTTTGATATATTTGGATGCCCCTGTGGATGTATTATAAGCACTAGAAAATTTAGCCCCTAAAACACGTCTGCTTTCGAGAAAAATAGAATATACAAATTTCAAATAGCGCATATGGCCGTACAGTGGTAGCTGCGATCATGACAATCTCAGAATATATGTATATAGTTGTGATATATAATTTCCAAACGGGAATAGCTAATCGGTCGATTTCATAACTTTAGACTCGATTTCAACCGCGACAATGACCACTGAATACTGTAGGGTCGCATATGCTACAATATGTTCATTTGAACCAAATTCATGTCCCCATACCAAAACTTTGTATTACCTTTAAAGGGAGGCTTTACTACTTCAGCTAGAAGGGATTAGACCACCCAGTGAGCCATCGAGGTCACTGTGACAGGTGGCTATCTCATTAACTCAGCTCTCATTTAACATAAGAAAAAGAGGATCATGGGGGACCAACAGGCACCGATTTGGGAAGTTTTCTATATAGAGGGAGCAAGTAGCTACAAGTAGGACAGTGTGCCTTTAAAGCAATCATAAAAAAATAAATGTTGAACCCATTCTCAAGAAGTTTTAAATGGTCTGAATGAATCAGATTCACCCACAACATTCGTATTTTTTCTCTTCAAAACAATTTAATTCTACTAAAATTGAACTTACAAATTTACATAATGTAGCTGACAAGGAGTTTCAATTTGTATTAAATGGAATATGAGCTATGCATTTGAGAGCATCTTACCAACTCATGTATTCTAATTAACATGCGTGTTTAGGACATGTTCAATTCAACAAATGTCATCACGTTCCAGTATTGCAGCAGAAATGAATTCGCAACATTAATTGATCTTTCCGTTACATGTCCCTACTGCGCGTTCATTTAAGCAACTATCTTCTTACTTTGTAAGTTTGGTTCAGTTGCTGATCCGTTGCTGATGAGCATTCAGGCGAAACAGACTGTACAACTACATGGAAGAATAAACTGCTCCAACCTTCAATGTGCACTAGCTCCTATAGTTAAGCACTGTCAGTACCTGCAATTTCATGAGCATATTGCATATTTCTCACCAATTGAAATGAAGCATTGAATACAATATCGGTTCTCTTATTTTCCATGGCCTTTCAAAATCATTGACTTGGTCATTTGAGATGCTCTTAGTTATGTCATACTTGACAGACCTGTTAAGTGTTTGTCCATAGCAGCAAGTAGGACATCTCTTTTGCGTTGGTAGAAGGCAGCTACCTTCTCTACATGGCTCAAGAGTCCATCAACACCCCAGTGGTTGAGCAACTTATACAATGTGAGCTGTACAGACAGAAGAGAGAGAGAATACATCTTTAGAATAATAGAGTTTGGTAAAAGAGTTTCAAATCACCAAAAAGGTTTCGTGTGATTGGTTTTCTTGAACGTTTCATTGTAGCTGTGTATGTTCGGGGTTTCATACTGGTATCCTGTACTAACAATATTAGCATCGAATAGTACTTCAATATTAAACAAGGTATTGCAAGTCTGAATAATGGTGCCATGTGTCACAATTTGGTAACAGGAAATTGAGTAAACAAGTCAATACACATGAATAAAGTTCTACAGGCACAAAAGTTCAATCCAGGTTATCTATTAAATAATAGGCCTTAATAGAAACCCATTTTTCAAAATGTATTTCATTGTTTTAAACGAACGGAAATGAGCTTTTATTGCGGTAATTCTCTAAAAGTCATTTACAGTAACACCAGTGGTGACTGAGGCATATCTAGCACCAGGGGAAAACAATGAAATTGGGGTGCAATTTTTGAATTTCCTCTTGAGCAATGAGCATACAGGCCAACGAGTTTTGAGAACTTTGATGTAGGAGTATGCCATTAGTATACCATTGTGCATATCTTCTTCGTTTTACTTTTTTTTACATGTGTTGACAGTGCTCTTTTACATATTTTGTTGTATCAGGCTCTTATCCACTAAAAAAACAACAGTAGTACATTACAAATGAAATAATAAATGGCTTGATTCTACATGCATAGTATCAACAAGATGATGTATAAAGCACATATGACTGAGGCACTGAGTATTTTCATAGTTTATCCTTAAGCGGAGAGTGTAATGTCATCTGAATCTTATAACACTTAACAATAAGAATACCTTGAATTTTTAATATACTATTTCAAATTATCAAAAGTGAAACTGATTGTTTTTCCAATGTTTCTGACATCAATACCTCCCCAAATTTCCCAAATGTACTTGAACATCTTGCAGTTAATACCTCCTGACATTTCACGGAATGCCACTCATCCTGTCTATAATAAACTGTAATGATCCATGTTCATAATAATGCACATAATTCTTGACGCTATCTTTCAGCCATTACATGTATCTAGTTTCAAAATCTTAAAGGCCGTCTGTACTAGTTTGGCTAGAAGGGATTAGAACACCCAGGGTGGTCACTGACAGGTGGCTATTTCATCAACTCAGCTCTCAATTAACATAAGAAAAAGAGGATCATGGGGGACCAATGGTCACCAATTAGGCATTGTTTTCTATGTAGAAGGAGCAAGTAGCTACAAGTAGTACAGTGGGCCTTTAATGAAAGCTTAAACTAAAACCTATAAGCAGCATTAATCTGTATAATATATCATAAAATATCAAGCACATTCATACTAAATAATCAAGAGTTAAGAAATAATAATAATCTGAAAATACTCTTGTTTTTTACTTACTTGAGTGAGTACACTTGTGTGAAGGACAGAAGCTTGCATATGCATGACGATGCGTGTAACCACTGCCTGGGGACCGGTACATACACCAACACGAAGGCTGTCATACCAAAAGGAAAAAATATAAACATAGTTGGCATAGTTGGCATGGTCATACCGTTAATTACTCATTGTAATGAACAGAAGTATACAGCTTGGAGACAAGAATAGTCAGGAATCAGGAATGACAATATGTATTCAAATAATAACATTTCAATTTTCTTCTGAATACAACACTTACAGACCTTTTAATCACAGAATCGAGAGAATTCCAGAACTTAGGACCTGTATATTAAGGTATTTTGAGCAAAGCGTGTTCTCGTTCTAGGAAGGTGATAGGAAAACGCCTGTTGGGTAGGATATTCGTGGACTTGATTTCTTTTCTTAAACAACAAATAAGATAGTGCCTGGAGCAGTTCGTTGTTATTCAGCTGAAACACGAGGCAGCCTAATTGTAAAATAAAAATATCCCGAACTGTCAGAACTTACAGCTGAAATGTATCTCCACAAGATACTGTATGTGGGACAATATTAGTATAAAGAATATTTGTTTAATACTATTTTAAATAAAGGGAAGCTATAAATGTAATTTTTGATTCTAACTGGCTTTTCTTTAAACATCTGCAGTTGCATTCACGGGTTCCACAAATTTCTTCTTAGTTTCATGTAAAAAAAAACATGAAACATTTGTTTTGACATTTAAATAAAGAAAGATTGTTGACATCAAAAGAGTTGTTGGGCACAAAGTAGGTCCCAAACTTACCCAAAGTATTGGACTCACCTTATGGGGACTGCTGGCTTGATGAGGAAAGGAGTGTTGAAAGCCAAATTTGACCTTTGAGTACTGTTTGTTTTCTTTACATAAAAGTATGTGGTGCACTAATATAAGCAAGCACAAAGCTAAAATTACACACAAATTCCAATTGTCCCGTTGAATACTTCAGTGTTAGCATTTCTCGATTATCTGGCTGTCTAAAATACTTGTTCATGATTTAGCATTACAAAATCCCCATTTACAATTCTTTAAACTTACCCTGCAGATATTATTTCATGATTTAGCATTACAAAAATCCCCATATACAATTCTTTCAGCTTACCCTGCAGATATTATTTCATGATTTAGCATTACAAAAATCCCCATATACAATTCTTTCAGCTTACCCTGCAGATATTATTTCATGATTTAGCATTACAAAAAAACCTATATACAATTCTTTCAGCTTACCCTGCAGATATTATTTTGGCAAAAGAATCAAACCTGAGGACCCTTCCATCCTCATCCATGGAAAGAAAACTCGGACTCTTCTCCTGTATGAGACGAGAATAAGATAATACTTTTATTTAATTCACTGATATCCCATTAAAGTATTTTGCTTCACAATTTTCTTCTGAAAAGATGTATGTATATTGCACTGATACTTTCACTCATCGCTATCAACATTATCCCTTGACTAATCATTTCTCTTCGGCCTCCCTCTCCTTCTACTCCTCATCCTCCCTCTTCTCCTCCTCCCCCTTCCCTTCCTCCTCCTTCCCATTCCTCCCCCCTTCCCCTCCCCATCCCCGTTCCACTTCATCCCTCTCCTCTTCCCTTCCTTCTCCTCCCCTCCCCTCCCCTCCCTTCCTCATCCCCTTTTCTGCTTCTTCAACCCCCACTGCCCTTCCTCCTCCTCCTCCCTCTCCCCCCCCTCCCCTCCTTTTCCCTACCCATCCCCTTTTCCACTTCATCCCTCTCATCTTCCCTTCCTCCTCCTCTTTACTCCCTTTTATCCCCCCCTTGTCTTCTTCACCACCTTCTCATTCCCGTTTTCACCTCATCCCTCTCCTCTTCCCTTCCTCCTCCTCTTAACTCCCCCTTATCCCCCTTGTCCTCTTCACCACCGCCTCCTCCCCTCCTCCTCACCAACCCATAATCATATGCATCAAACTGTTTCCCTAACCACCACCACCATATCATCACCACCCCCTGTTCCCCCTAACTCCCTGGTGTAAAGTAGTGACCAATGGGTTAACAACGAGCCGTCTCACCTTTCCAAATTGCAAGAAGTAGTAGGCATCATCTTCCAGGATCAGCAGATCATATTTCCTGGCTAGTTCATAGATTCTCCTCCTCCTCTCAAGAGTAACACAGCTACCTGTTGGATTATCCCCATTTGGAACAATGTACAGCAACTTTGGTATATCCGATCTAAGTGACAATAGTGAAGTTATTAAACAAATAATATGGTCGGAATCATGATGTGCACACAGGGGCGTCGCCAAAAGGGGGGTGTGGGGGGTGCGACACCCCCCCCCACACCTGTCAGGATATTGTCGGTAAAATTGCGCTGCCGTCGGGAAAAAGAGAAAACGGGGAAGGAAAAAAAGAGAGGGAAAAAAAAAGAGAAAAAAAAGAGGGAAAAAAGAGAGGGAAAAAAAGAGAGGAAAAAAAAAGAGGGAAAAAAGAGAAGGAAAGGGAAAGAAAAGAAAAAAAGAAAAGGAAAAGAAAAGAAAAAAAGAAAAAGAAAGGAAAGAAAGGAAAAGAAAGGAAAGAAAAGAGAAGAAAGAAAGAGAAAAAAGAAAAAGAGGGAGGAGAGGAAAGAAAGGAAAAGAAAGAAAAGAAAGAAAAGGAAAAAAAGAGTGAAAGGGAAACAAAAGAAACGGGGGATGAAAGAGAGGAGATAGAAGGGAGGTAAGAGTCTGAGAGAGGAGGAGTGGGAGTAAAAGAGAGAAGGGGGTTGTTGGGTGGAGTCGTCTCGTCGAGGGAGCAAGGAAGACACGGGTAAATATGTAGCTGTGTCGGGTCAGCTGTGTCGGTATTCTTGCTCGATCCTCGTGTACTATATCAATGCAGAAGTTTGAAGTCGGTGAGATGTATATTGTCGGTCGGCCGACAAGTTTTTGTCTTTACGAACTATCAGAGGTTTAACATTTTCGGGGAAACTAAATTCAAACAAGGTTTTAAAGTCAACAACGGTACGACGAATCGTCTTCCTTTCTTTATATTGTGATGAAACATTAAAAATTCCGCGCTTCGCGCGGAAGGGGAAGTTTCATTTAGACAAGTCGAGAACGGTACAACGAATCGTCTTCTTTCTCTAATAATTTAAGGAAACGTCAAAGCTTCCGCGCTTCGCGCGAGAGGGGGAAACTGAATTCAGACAAATAGGGCTTATTAAAAGTCAAAAACAGTACAACGAATCGTGTTCTTTCTCTAATAATTTGAGTAAACGTCAAAGCTTTCGCGCTTCGCGCGAGAGGGGGAAACTGAATTCAGATAAATAGGGCTTAATAAGATTCGAAAACGGTACGAGGAGTCGTCTTCCTTTCTCTATATTGTGATGAAACGCCAAAAATTCCTAGCTTCGCGCGGAAGAGGAAACTTCATTTAGACAAGTCGAAAACGGTACAACGAATCGTCTTCTTTCTCTAATAATTTAAGGAAACGTCAAAGCTTCCGCGCTTCGCGCGAGAGGGGGAAACTGAATTCAGACAAAAAGGGCTTATTAAAAGTAAAAAACAGTACAACGAATCGTGTTCTTTCTCTAATAATTTGAGTAAACGTCAAAGCTTTCGCGCTTCGCGCGAGAGGGGGAAACTGAATTCAGATAAATAGGGCTGAATAAGATTCGAAAACGGTACGAGGAGTCGTCTTCCTTTCTCTATATTGTGATGAAACGCCAAAAATTCCTAGCTTCGCGCGGAAGAGGAAACTTCATTTAGACAAGTCGAGAACGGTACAACGAATCGTCTTCTTTCTCTAATAATTTAAGGAAACGTCAAAGCTTCCGCGCTTCGCGCGAGAGGGGGAAACTGAATTCAGACAAAAAGGGCTTATTAAAAGTCAAAAACAGTACAACGAATCGTGTTCTTTCTCTATTATTTTGAGGAAACGTCATAGCTTTCGCGCTTCGCGCGAGAGGGGGAAACTTAATTCAGATGTATAGGGCTTAATAAGATTCGAAAACGGTACAAGGAGTCGTATTCCTTTCTCTATATTGTGATGAAACGCCAAAAATTCCTAGCTTCGCGCGGAAGAGGAAACTTCACTTAGACAAGTCGAGAACGGTACAACGAATCGTCTTTTTCTCCAATAATTTAAGGAAACGTCAAAGCTTCCGCGCTTTGCGCGAGAGGGGGAAACTGAATTCAGACAAATAGGGCTTATTAAAAGTCAAAAACAGTCCAACGAATCGTGTTCTTTCTCTAATGATATGAGGAAACGTCAAAGCTTTCGCGCTTCGCACGAGAGGGGGAAGCTTCATTCAGATAAGGATTAAGAGTCGAGAACAGTACACCAAATCGTTTGCTTTTTCCATTAAATTTAATGAAACGTCAAAGCTTCCGCGCTTTGCGCGGGAGGGGGAGAAACAGAATTCAGACAAGGATTAAGAGTCGAGAACAGTACACCGAATCGTCTGCTTTTTCTCCTAATTTATTGAAACGTCAAAGCTTCCGCGCTTTGCGCGGGAGGGGGGGGGGGAACTGAATTAAGAAAAGGATTAACAGTCGAGAACGGTACAGCAAATCGTCTTCTTTTTTATAATAACTTAATGAAACGTCAAAGCTTTCGCGCTTCGCGCGGGAGGGGGGGGGGGGACTTCATTCAGCTAAGGATTACCAGTCGAAAACGGTACAATTAATCGTCTTCTTTTCCTAGTAATTTAAGGAAACGTTTAAGCTTCCGGCTTCGAACGGGAGGCCCATTACCCACATCCCCCTAATGAGCGCGCTTTTAAGTGATTCTCTTGCTCACTACCGCCTTTCCCTAAAATAAGATCCTAGCTCCGCGCCTGCATTAAAATATATAGCTATGATGCTGACTAAAATTGAAGAAATAATTCGTATATTTATGTCGTCGAGGAAAATGACCATTTTGCGCATATGCAAGTACTATAGATAGTCCATAGGAAAAACAATTTAGCTTCGGCCCCAGGTTTATAGGGTTGAATTTGTAGATATTGGACATTTAATTTTGTCGGTAATTGGTGGCTAATTTTGTCGGCAATCGTTGGCCTCTACACCCCCCCCCCCCCCCTCCCACTGAAAATGGTCTAGCGACGCCCCTGTGTGCACATCATTGCACATCTTAAATAAGGTAATTGGTAATAAGGCATTGGTAATGATCTTCCAGTACACAAGGAACCTTTGGATTGAATATGACCCGGAATATGACAATATTAAAAAGAAAGTGACTTTGGCCTAGGCCATGATGTGCACATTACTATGAATATAATATACATCCCTTAGGGCGTTTTAAGGACTATCTACACAAGGTACCTTTGGAACAGTCCAGACCTGAGGCAATTGTCGAGGGTTTTGTACTGTCTCTCTGTCCCTGTCTGTCTGTCTCTCTGTCTCTCTTTCTCTCTCTCGTTCACTCTCTCTCTCTCTCTCTCTCTCTATCTCTCTCGTTTCCTTTCTTTCTCTCTCCTTTTTTCCCTGTCTCTCTCTCTCTCTCTGTCTATCTCTCTCTCTCTCTTACCCTTCTTTCTTGGCATCCTCTGGATCCCATCTGGAGAGGATCTGTTCTAGGTGGTCTGGATTCAAACCATCTCCATCTACGTTAACAGGGATAATGTCTGCTCCAAGTGGCTCCATCTGTAGTCAAACAGAACATATGTGAAGGATGTAAGAGCTTTCTTCTAGGTTCATTGATTTTAAATATTCATTTCATTTGTATCATTGCATAAGGTATGGTTAGATCAAACCAATTTTAAACAAAATTCCTTGCTCGGAAACAATTAAGTAACGATTATTATCAATTTAAAAACGGTAATGCCACCCCCACTTTTGCACTTGAAGAGCTCTCTGAATACTGCCAAAAGTTGTGACGTCCCTCAAGGGACCGAATTGGCATTTATAGCAGACAATGTCCCATAACGATGCACACATTTTTAGTGCCTGTTTTGTTGTCTTCTCTTCATTTATTTCTCTTACTTCACCAGTGTCATTGTAACTGTTTGATCCGTTGCATGGGACTGAAACAAGGACTCGTTTAAGAACTATAATGAATTAAACCATCAGTATACTTTTGAACACTTTTCAGATTTTAGCAAATTTAGGCGCGCGTGGATTTTATCTTAACGCCCATAATACGTTGTCAATTAAGGTCGGAATAGGCTAAAATTTTGGATATCCGATCTCTGCGAAAAACGGCATGTCTACATTCCATACACATAAATTGACAAATGAGAATAATTTCCTTGAGTATAACACTGAACAAATATGGAACAAAACTCCATGAATTGATTAGTTATTGTTCTGTAGAATATTTTTCCTTCTCAAAGACATTTTATTATTCCAATTTGTTATAAAACATTTTACAATTAAATAATAAATGAACATAAATAACCTAGGACCAAGGTATACAGATAAAATGATAAGTTCCTCAAGCAGGGTATTTGATTTGTTGAGTATATCAGTTCCTTTAAAAGGAACCTCCCCTGCCCAAGCCATGGGGAGACCCAACAATTCTTAAACTTGGCACATGCATTGGACATCTTCTTCTGAACAAGCCGATGGAGCTTTATATCTTTATCTTACACAGTTTTGTAATCATAGCCAACTCGTACCCTATTAATTATTTACCTGATTGTACATTTATGGTTTTTAAATGTGTATCAAATGTCCATTTCGGCCTAGCACAGCGTTGTCATTTTTCAAAGTGCAATACCTGCCGGTCAAAATTATAGAAAATTTTCCGGAAAAAAAAGTCGAAACATAAGATTCAACACTTACCATTGCAATAGCACCAGAATACAATGGTACCCCAGCTAGCACCTTATCACCTCTCGATATAAGATCTTCACATGCCTGAAAGTAAAGATAACAAGGAAAATACATCCATGATTTGGACCTACTGATTATCTGACAAAACTACATTTCTCTTGTAAAATAAACATCTAGTCAATGATGATATGCATTAATTGCATTTGCAAGCTTGATATAATGTGTACATGTTTATTTAAAGTATTTACTTAATATAGTAAAGAAAAGAACTGAACTAAAGTGTCTTCTTACATAATCCATCATGTACATGTATCCATCATCTATGTACAGCTAGCGTTCTCCATGTTTTACCAGCTCAGGGCCCCGTCTTATAAACAGTCGATTTTTACATTTTTAAACTTATTGGTGAATGATATCAATCGCAACTATGTACATAAGAAATAGGAGACTGCAAACTTGCGATTGATTAGAGGACTTGCGATTGATTTTGATCAATCGCAACTCTTTGTAAGACGGGGCCCTAGTACTTAATCAACTTTTTATACAAGCCAGAATCATATGAAATATAAAGAGGCTACCAAGTAGCAAATTTACAATGGGTCCAACCAGGGAGGCCAAAACAGTTTCCATTGGAGGGGGGGGGGGGGGGAGGGGGCATTGGTAGAATGGAAGATTGGACCAAAGTAAAGACCAATCAGAAAAAGGAAGAATGGGACACAGGACAAATCAGACACAGGACCAGTGGCACATAGGCTTGGAGGACCAATAAGAAGCAGTACCAATCAGACATACGTGTCGGATCTATGGGAAGTACGACGGGATGTAGAACCACTAAGCTCCAGGACTGATGGGATGTAGGACTAATGAGATGCAGGACCAAACGCATGCAGAACCATTGAGACATACGACCACAGGGAGATAGGACTAAAGTGACATCCAATAATTGGGATGTAGGACCAGTGGGATTTACAATGTAGGAGACGCCAGACCAATGGAATATACATGTAGAACCAATGGACCTACACACAGAGAAATAAAAGATGTTCTTGGGGAGTAAAACGAAATTGGAAAAATAGGGCGCCCCCTATTACACCTTTTAGGGAGTAAAACACGAAAATACGCAAGGGTGTACTTAATTGTCGTTTGAGGGGTGTAATTTTTTCCCATATTTTGTGAGTGCATATGCGCATGCGCTACAGCAATGGCGCATCGTGTCGATATAGGTACTGCCAAATGAAGGAAAATTGGCATAATTTACATATTTTAGTCATGTTGGGGAATTTTGAGGGGAATTACGCGTTAGGCAAAATAAATGCCTGGTCACGTGTACGCTTTCAGCCACTCCCGCCTTCCCCCCCCCCCCCCCCACCCCCACTCAGAGGTCGGAATGACCGCATGCGTGTTGCCAAAATGTCCGGTAAAGGGGTACTTTTCGTGCGACAAAATCCGGCCCGAGAATTGTAAAAAAAAAAAGGGTTGTATTTGACTTTTCACCCGGAGATTTCTTTAAAAAGGGGGTGTATTTTCTTTTTTTCTCTCATCTCTTTGGACTCCTGAGAAATTATTCCGAATTTAGGGGGGTACATTGAGCATTTTTCCTGATTTAGGGGGGTCTCCAAGGCAGGAAAAGCCCGCGAAATGCCCTCGAAAGGGGGGGTTCGGAAATATTGGCAGACCTCAGATAGGGGGTGCTTTCAAAAAGAGGGAACGAGCATATGCGTACCCTAAATAACATTGAGTGGGGGGGGGGGGGCGGGCAGCCAATCATTTGATTAGGATCCACGTCATCATCGTATCAAACTCTATAATGTTGTGCTGGATTGACATCTCACATATCCCTGTACATACCATACACAGCCCATGTTGACTCCCTGCTGTAATAACCATTTCAAGTTTACTCCCATCTGTTCTGCTAAGCGTTGGAGGGTTGTGTATTTTGACCTGTAAAGCCATCAGCCAGTCACGTAAATCACCAAACCTGCACACAATTTATTACAATGTAGTTATTTATGGACACATACTAGGACTATCAGTTATCTAGGATTGGTACATGTACTTTGTTATAATTAGCAGTTGTTATACCTGCATAAAGATTAAAGATACAAATGAAAGTGATAGAGATGTCAATACCAATATACTTCTACTACTACTACTACTACTACT
Organism: Strongylocentrotus droebachiensis; assembly: GCA_035222895.1. Lineage (NCBI taxonomy): Eukaryota > Metazoa > Echinodermata > Echinoidea > Camarodonta > Strongylocentrotidae > Strongylocentrotus > Strongylocentrotus droebachiensis. Next base: position 40,785 of record JAVYIG010009462.1, read on the forward strand.
ACTACTTCTACTACTACTACTATTTCTACTACTACTACTACTACTACTAATAATAATAATACTACTTCTACTACTGCTACTACTACTACTAATTTAATATTAATATAACTACTACGACTACGACTACTACTTGTACTACTACTAAAAATGATAATAGTAATAATAATTATGATCATAATGATGATAACAACAACGACAATAATAATTTTCCTGATGATCCAAATGCTGGATTCTATTACTATCCTGTTATCAGCCAGTAATGATAGTAGAGTAATTGTATACACCATACAGTAACAAATATACCATGCACTGAGGGGCTCTAGTTGAAATTATGGATCAAGGTGGCAATAGTGCTATTCCTATACCACCTCGATCCATAATTTCACTAGTGGCTTGAAAGAGTGCATGATATATTTGCTTTATATTTTTCAAACCAACCTATATATAAATAATAATGATAATAATGTTTCCTGTCACTGAAGTAATGAAGAGTGCAGTGAGAGCAGCGCAGACGACAGTACCGCGACCGCGACCGATAGCACATTGATCTTGATTGATCGCATATATATGACGGCATCCATGGTATAGTGCCATGGTATAGTGCACTATACCATGGATGACGTCACAGTTACATCATAGCAATGTTATGTTTGATCACATGATGCTATGTTGACCAATCACTGAACAGGATTTCATTGATCAAAAATATGATAACAAAAATACAAATGACAAAACACAAGGCAAATAACGGCAATGAGATATATTATACAAATAATGAATGGTTATGAGTTCAATAGTGCGAATATTTTCATGAGTTGAAAGATTAACATTTTATTCAACGAGGCGTCAGCCGAGTTGAATAGAATTAACGTTAATCTTTCAACGAATGAAAATATTCGCACCATTGAACGAATGAAAAACATTCATTATTTGTTTTATACAACATCGAAGAAGATCTAATAGAACGTTAATCAACAAATTATGCTTTAATCCTTATATTAAAGATAAATTAAAGTTGGAGTCAAGCTTTCTCGATTACATTCAGATTGCCTTCGCGTCAGATACACGCAGGGATACGCTCGCGCACGGATGAGAGTTACGCAGTCTGCATATAACCAAAAATGCACGGCGCATTTAACCAAAAATGCACGACCGTGCAATATAACATTTATTGAATATCATGTGACCAACAATCCTCCAATCAAATGTCAAGGATCCACGTAGGTGTTGTATAAACTAGAATATATCATGGAAAACAATTTCTGATTGAAATATGAAAGGATTTGAACAATACCCTTGTGTGACACCATACTGTTGTGCTGTCTTCATCTCCTCCGGTGACATTATGAGTTCAGTACCATCTCTGAAACATACACAAGAAAATCAACCATTAAGCAGTTAAACAATGAGATAACATGTATGGTACTTTCTTCCTATTTTAAGCGTTATTTCTTTATTTTTACCTTCCAATCATATTTGTATAATGTCATGGAGTGCCCCAAAAAAAGAGAAAATGGAAGGAAAAAATTGCAAATATATACCAGTCAGAGAATGGTTAAACGTGGGTTTTCAGTACATTTCCAGTAGTTAAATATGGCTTAAATAGTTTTTTCTTTACACTTTTGACCAAAGATTGATTTTTTGTTAATTACAAGTTTAAATGTTTGTCAGATGCGTGATATTTTAGTTCTTCCAAAAAGTATCAATAATAGGGTTGGACAAAAATTCAATTCAAATCGCTGTTTTTAAATTTAAATCAAAAATTTTCTTCAGAAATCAAGGAAAAGATAGTAAATGGATAAAACTCATTATGAATTTTGAATAGGTTTGCATCACTGACAGGGATGGGTCTAGGTTTAAGCTGGCTATAAATAACAAATCTTGAATTTACAACAAAATAAATGGTATAGTAGCACAAACTGTGCAAAAGTAGGGAATATCCAATTTTAAGATATTTCAAACAAACGAAAACAAAATTTAACACCCAAGCCAATGGAAATGATTTAAATCACTAAATCTTTTAAAAATTGGGGCGCTATGAATCGCCATTTAAATTTCCATTTAAATCAAGGTCATTTAAATCGTGTCAACCCTGAAATCTATAATCACAAGTTTGTTGATTGAGATCAAATTATTTCAGATCAAATAAAATAAAATAAAATCCAAAACTACAAAATCAAATCAAATTATGATATCCAATCCAATCACATCACATTAAATCAAATTATACATAATATACAAAATAAAAACTAACTTGAGTGTAATACTTGACTTCTCAAAGGGAAACATGTCCACGTTAGGTATACCTGGTGCAAGCGAGATCAGGGTGGGCGGCCCTGTCAACAGCACTTCAGCTACAATTAAAACATGTATAATAATAGGTATCATTAATGAGATGTTTGTCAGCAACACCTTCTGTACTTCAACTGAAATCAAATTTATTCTTGCTTTTATACACGTACCTTTGAAGAAATCAGAGAGAATTGCTATACTGTACATTTCATACCAATCTGCCATATTATATGGAGTCTTTTTTCAACACAAGCTGTATCAATAAAGTTTACTGGTCCATACTCTCATGCACCTGTAGGTGAAAAATATGTAGAAATGAGCGATTTCTGTTGTTTTTTATTCTAGATTTTCCCCCATCTCTATTTCATATCAAGAACAAAACATATTAAAATATATATATAAAAAATAGGTGGGGGTGAAAAAAAGTGGGCGGGGACATAAAAAACTACATACAGTATTACTTTTGCTTTGCCTTACCACTAAAATAGTTCCTAACCACTTGTGTAACATGTTCATGTAGTATAGCAAAACAAATTAAAAAATATCCAGGAATATGTTTTTTTTTTAAATGGCAGACTTCAATCTTCCCACCTCTTCCCAATGCTGACAGAATACATAAATTAATCAATTATATTTTCTTCCTTATCTTAAGATATCTTCCAAAATCGGATTGCAGTGCTGTGGGCCCGCCCCCCCCCCCCCCCCCCACTCAATGTTTTTTAGGGTACGCATATGCTCGTTCCCTCTTTTTGAAAGGACTGGCAATATTTCCGAACCCCCCCTTTCGCGGGCATTTCGCGGGCTTTTCCTGCCTTGGAGACCCCCCTAAATCAGGAAAAATGCTCAATGTACCCCCTTTAATTCGGAATAATTTCTCAGGAGTCCAAAGAGATGAGAGAAAAAAAAAACACCCCCTTTTTAAAGAAATCTCCGAGTGAAAAGTCAAATACACCCCTTTTTTTACAATTCTCGGGCCGGTCTTTTCGCACGAAAAGTACCCCTTTACCGGACATTTTGGCAACACACATGCGGTCATTCCGACCTCTGAGTGGTGGGGCCGGGGCTGTGGGCTTTAGATCCGTGAATAAGAGAGACAGAATCGTACATGTCAAACGTCTATACAGGAAGCAATTACTGTATGTGGGCAATGCAACAATCAACATCAATGATCATTCTTAATTTATGGTTTGCGAATATATCCAATATATCCAATATATTGGATATATCCAATAAATCCGTCAACACTATGCAACCACATTCAAATGAAAGTGATTTCAAACAAGATATTGGTTATAACTGACCACAAAAAGATATAAGGTGTATTTATTTTACACTTCCAAGAACACTTCTATTTTTTAAAGGGAAGTCCACCCTGATATTAAGTAGGCCCAATAAACAAAACACTAAAAAGTAACCTCTTTTGGGAGTGTATTTTAAGTGATTTTAAAGTATGGTGCCTTTTGAACTAGATTTAAACGTTATCGACACGTGCCTTCATTTAAACAAAAAAAGGTACTCCTGTTCACGTTTTCATCTAACCTAAACACCACCAATATATCACGCGACTGGAGTAACGTGATTCCACTTACCTCTGTAAATCACGTGTTTATGACCAAATAACCACTTGACCAAGCAACGAGTTTTTTGTCCGTTAACCGATGGTGGTGATAAATAAGTAATTCTGAGGTGTCTTACACACCTCTTTAAATGGTTTCAAAGTAACCATAACTTTCTTGGTTATGATCACGTAGCTAAAACTGATTACTAATCTAAGCTCTGAATCCGTGATATTTAGGTGTGACAAATTAGTAATTATTAGGTGTCTTAAAACACCTATTTAAATGGTAGTCAAAGTTGCCAGCAGTTCCGCGGTGATGATCTCGTGACTTAAACGGATTATTAATCTAAGCTGGGCATACGTGACTTTTAGGTGTGAAAAATTAGTAATTATTAGGTGTCTTAAAACACCCTTTTAAATGGTTTCAAAGTTACCATAACTTTCTTGGTGATGATCACGTAGCTAACACTGATTACTAATCTCAGCTGTGAATCCGTGATATGTAGGTGTGAAAAATTAGTAATTATTAGGTGTCTTAAAACACCTATTTAAATGGTAGTCAAACTTGCCAGCAGTTCCGCGGTGATGATCTCGTGACTCAAACGGATTATTAATCTAAGCTGGGCATCGGTGATTTTTAGGCGTGAAAAATTAGTCATTATTAGGTGTCTTAAAACACCTATTTAAATGGTAGTCAAACTTGCCAGCAGTTCCGCGGTGATGATCTCGTGACTCAAACGGATTATTAATATAAGCTGTGAATCCGTGATATTTAGGTATGAAAAATAAGTAATTATTAGGTGTCTTAAAACACCTATTTAAATGGTAGTCAAACCTGCCAGCAGTTCCGCGGTTATGATCTCGTGACTCAAACGGATTATTAATCTAAGCTGGGCATCGGTGATTTTTAGGTGTGAAAAATTAGTCATTATTAGGTGTCTTAAAACGCCTATTTAAATAGTAGTCAAACTTGCCAGCAGTTCCGCGGTGATGATCTCGTGACTCAAACGGATTATTAATATAAGCTGGGTATTCCGTGATTTCTAGGTGTGTAAAACGAGTTACTTCGGGGTGTCTTGATTGTTTCACAGTTAACATTTAAGCTCCGTGGTGATAATCCCGTGACTATTGGCATATTTCTATTTTCACAACTGACTGTTGGCATCTATTCATTGCACCAGTTGATAACTGGTACGTGTGCATATTTCCAGTTGAACCAGCTGACACCAATTAATTTGCATATTGAATATGGGGTGCGTGCAGATCTATGTTTTTTAAACAATTTATCTGAATTTACAGCATATTTATTAATTACTGATGATTTAGTCATGTGCAATTCATTTCGAAAATACTACAAATATAAACTACCAGTTATTAGGACATTTCGCTGCTTGGTATAAATTACATTTAATTAAACATGTATAAGGGAAACATTAACTATGAACTAAAATAATTTCAATAAAATACAAGTAATGAAAAAATTTCGATTCATTAAATTATGTAAGTCTACTTATTACCAATGCCTTTACATTGGAAATACAGACGTACCAGTATTGGAGTGTTGTTGCCGTTCAACTGGTTGGAAGTTTTACCAAATGGTTCTAATGGCTCAGCTAGACCAGTTGAATTCTAACTGGCCTGGATCAACTGGATCATTTAGCCCATTTCAATTTCGGGGTTACCAGTTGGCATTAACTGGTTCATCAACTGGACCAGTTGCAACTAGCTTTCTCTTCTGGGATGTTTGCACCCCCCCCCCCACCCCCTCTAACAGGCGCGCCGGAAGCAGTTTGGGACTGGGGGGGCAAACATTCCAGGCGGCTCACATTCCAGGGGCAGTGACGTAATGACAACAAAAGTTCGGAAGGGGGGGGGGCAGACGAAAAATCTGCATCACCAGCAGTCTTACATGCAGTTTCCTCGGAACGTTTTTCAAAGTGGAGTATTATCGATCAGGTAGAGTGTAAATTGGCGTGGGGTCCAGGGCATGAGCCTCGGCAGGGGTCAAGGGGCTGAGCCCCCGGAAGCTCAGGGGTTTTAGGTATTTAATTACGGTTAGATGAGCATCCAGGGGGCCGCCTTAGGGCAATTGACGTGTTCCAAGGGGGGGGGGGGAGCCCCAAGAAGCTCAGAGGTTTTAATATTTAACTACGGTCAGATGAGCATCCAGGGGCCGTCTTATGGCCCTTGGTGGGTTCCAGGGGGCAGAGCCCCCTGAAGCTCCGGGGTTTTAGGTTTTTAATTAAGGTCAGATGAGCATCCAGGGGGCCGCCTTAGGGCCCTTGGTGATGGGGTCCAGGGGGCAAAGCCCCGGAAGTTCAGGGGTTTGAGGTATTTAATGACGGTCAGATGAGCTTCCAGGGGCCCGCCTTAGGGCCCTTGTGGGGTCCAGGGGGCAGAGCCCCCGGAAGCTCAGGGGCCTTTAGGTATTCAATTACGGTCAGATGAGCATCCAGGGGCCGTCTTATGGCCCTTGGTGGGTTCCAGGGGGCAGAGCCCCCTGAAGCTCCGGGGTTTTAGGTTTTTAATTAAGGTCAGATGAGCATCCAGGGGGCCGCCTTAGGGCCCTTGGTGATGGGGTCCAGGGGGCAAAGCCCCGGAAGTTCAGGGGTTTGAGGTATTTAATGACGGTCAGATGAGCTTCCAGGGGCCCGCCTTAGGGCCCTTGTGGGGTCCAGGGGGGCAGAGCCCCCGGAAGCTCAGGGGCCTTTAGGTATTCAATTACGGTCAGATGAGCATCCAGGGGCCCGCCTTAGAGCCCTTGTTGGGGTCCAGGGGGCAGAGCCCCTGGAAGCTCGGGTTTTTTAGGTATTTAATTACGGTCAGATGAGCAACCAGGGGCCAGCCTTAGGTCCCTTGGTGGGGTCCAGGGGCGTAGCCCACGTAAGCTCTGGGGTTTTAAGCATTTAATTACGGTCAGATGAGCATTTTTTATACCTTATTTGTGACATTGGCAGGTCACTTATTTTTTTCTCCGTCTTTCTTTCCTTTTCTCTTTAACAAACTTTTTCAAAAAGGTGGGGGGGGGGGGGTGGGGGGCTTGAGCCCAGCCACTTTGCAGACCATGACATAAAGGCTTCTAAATTCGCGTATTTCGCCTGACTGTAATTTGGGAATTTCTTATTTTCCAACAAATGCATAAAAAGGTATGACTTACAAAAAAAAAAGGAGAAAAAATGCCGGAAAAATCATGTCACAACATCAACATTTGTAAATCACTTGTTTCGAATAAGAAATACATCACCCCCCCCCCCCATCAGTACGCCAGCGTTCAGGGGCTCATGTCTTCTCGCCCCTATAACAAAAAAACGGACACGCTTTCCCATTCTCGCACAATATGTCCACGATATGTGCGTATCGCTATTACAGAGACCTCCATTGATAAATACCGTATAGGTGGCATGCGCAATGTTTATGAAATTTAATTCCTGTGAACTTTCCTTTTCTTTGAATGGAATTGAATATGTGATTTAATTCAGGTTTTTATTATTGTTACGTTCTTTTGGATTAAAAATACAAACCATGTTTACTCCTTTACTGTTTTTTTTTTTTTTTTGGAGGGGGGGGGGGGGCGTTTTTTTTTTGGGGGGGGCAAAAATGCGTTTTGCCCCCCCCCCCCACTTTTTTGACTGGGGGGGGGGGGCAACTGCCCCCCCTGCCCCCCCCCCCCCCCCACTTCCGGCGCCTATGCCCTCTAATCCCAAACTGCTTCCGGCGCGCCTGGACGTAATTATGGAAGATCCAAAACACGATGTTCAGGATGAGAACGTCATTATTTTTGGTTCATTTATTGTGTAACATTTGCGTAATTATTGGGTTGAACGCGGGTTACAGTAACATATTTCCTCTTCGACGTAAATTTCACGTGCATGAAGAACATGATTTATCTCAAGTCAGCCTCGTAATATTCACGTGAATTTCACGCAGATATTTTGACTAAAAGTATCACTAACGCTTCACGTGTTTCTGTGACGCGATAATTTCGTTTATGAAGATGTAATTTCATAACCAAACAAACACGGGAGTATTAGGTTTACAGACCATGGTGTCCACGGTAGGGATAATCACGTTATTATAATGGTGATATTGCAGTGACAATTGCGTGATTTAGTGTACGTGTGTTTTAAGTGACCTAGTGCAATAAACGTATTAACACATTTACGTAAATGTCCGGTGTTTGAAGAACGTAACTCTCCTTAAGTCGATGCCTTGATATTAACGTGATTTTCACGTGATTTTGTTTATTGGGGGTTTTCATACAAGCAGAATATAAGAGAAGCAGATCATAGAAAGATTGAGCAAAAATCAATTCAAAATAAGAAAGTTATGATTTTGTGAAGATGTGATCAATCAAACACAAATTGGCAACACTGTGACGTATCTTCTTGCAAGCTCCACTACCAATTGCCTTGTACTAAAAACAAATCAACATTTTATATTTTTGTTAAGAAAATTCTCAATAACACATTTATAGTTAAATTGCAATATGTTTTTTAAACAACAACTGTATGAAACAAACCTATTCCGCCATCAGTAACTAAAAAAAAAAAATTTCATGAAATTTTCTGTACAAAGCATTTACATCGACTGAACTTACATGTATATTTGCAATTTAGGAGACTAAGTCCATCCAAGGTTATTGATTTTGTTGCGCTCAAACCATTTCGGACTCTGACCCCAGGATAAAGGAAACTGTATCGGGGCTCTGTTTACAGGTCATCACCGTTTATTAAATTCTTTTTCCCCCCTTTTGTTTTGGAACAGTGATTTTATGTGGCAAATCTTTTGAAGAAAAAAAAGATAATAACAAAGGATCTCTTTCATTCTCTCGTTTGCATTTTTATGAGTTGGAAGGTTACATTGCTGCTATAGTCTGTATTTCCCTCACCCCTTTTTTATATCTAAATTCATCCAAGGAGATATATAATTGAATGGGCCAAAAGATTAACCATTTATCTACAAAATGTTTACTTTGAGCTAACGTCCTAAACCAACAACCTCACATCTATAGTACGTGGGGAAAAAAAAAATAATTACTGAGCTTTTGAAATTCATTCAAAGCTTTGGAGATATCACTACAAAATATATACCACATTAATACCAAAATGAAGGTTCATGTGTATATCGATCCGCTGACAAGTTGTAACGTCTAGGGAGCTATAATAACATGTATAGTCTATAGCATACCTGTATACATGTGTATGATTTATATCATGTTCACAATCACCGAATAACTAATTAATACGCGTAATCGTTTTTTTTTTTTTTTTTTTTTTTTAATGGCATTCTCGTGATATAAGCCCCTGCTCATTCACTTTGTGATAGCGGTTCATTCAGGGGCACTCCACTTCCTCTTAGACTTTACACGAACGTGTGTGTGTGTATACACACTCAATGGCCAGTGGCTTATTTCACGAGAAGGTCAACAAAATTTATCCTGGCTCGCCCACTCAGTGTTATTTAGGGTACGCGTATAGCGGGCGGGACTTTGTCGCGCGAAAAAGTACCCCTTACCAGAGATTTTGAGAACACGCATGCGGTCCCTCCGACCCCGGAGTGGGGGGCCGGAAAATTTACTTACTAAGTTGATGAATTGGAGACGGCTTGCGGGACTTAGCGACCTCATTGAAATATCGTTGGTAGTCCATTGTATTTGCTGTCGACGCTGAACGACGTGTATAGTCCCGCCCTTAATGCTTATGGCGTTCGGTGCTTGCATGCATTGTGGTTGAAAAACAAGTGACATATAGTTCGCTGGTAAACAAGGGTATAAAGGTTATATTTGAAACTCATGCCGGTATATAGCTATAGGGGTCAAAACACCAATTGTTGAGGTCTTGAGTCATAGCGTGTTGTACTAAGGTCGTTCGATCTCAGCGGCGGCAGTGGCGGATCCAGGGGGCGGGGGCCCAAGCCTCTACCCTGAAAAATAGGTAAAAATACGTTATTTGTACCTTTGTTTGTAGACGGGCCCCCTCCCCTGGTGCTCAGGGGGTGGGGGGGGGGGGGTGCGATTCATTTTTTTCGGAGGCAAAACAAAAATAAAAATTAATGCTCACTTCCCCCCCCCCTCCCATTTTTCAAAATGGTACCTCTGTGTGGCCATTCCTTGAACCATAATGCATTGCCTTTCAGAGGAATTTTTCTGTTTGGGACCGGAGGGAAATGCAATGCACTAATGATAATTTATTGCATTTTATTTATTTTTATTTTGTTATCTGTGGGGGCGGCCCCGTAACCTAGCCCCCGCTGCGTACAGTTACGATTCAGTGGCTAAGCAATGGCCACGTTACTGTGAGGCCCCGGTATCAAAATCGTGTCGATCAGCTATATTAGTGCCCTTTTGTGAGGCATTAATCCTCATTACTGTCAGTTATGACTTAAGGACGTATACGTCCTCTAGTTGATAATCATAGTAGCACACACATGCTTTAGCAGTCACACAAAACAAACGGTCGCAAATTATTATTCATTACAATCTGAGAATGTATAATATTATGTCGATCTATTAGGAATAAATCATTGTCAAAGTCATTCTATAAATTGGGGTAAAAATAATTATTCCACTTAATGACCAACAGTGTATTATGTGCTCTCAGAGTCAAATCAGGATATAGGTCAAATAATACATAACATAAGACCTGTTCCAAGTGACAGACATACTCTGCCGTCTTGAACATGTTCATAATGCATGATGTGGTTCAGAACTTTCACCCTACCCCCTCACCCTTCATTGAAATGCCCCCCCCCCCCCCATCAAAAGCAATTTTTTGATGGGGGCAGTATGTTGTAGGACATGATGTGTGTTCAGAAATGACGCAGGCTCTCTGTCAATTGATACATACAAATGAAATCTGGATCCAGGTGATAGTCATGATTTTCAGTCTGAATCATGACGATAATGGGCGAGTGGGAAGTACACTATTCAGTTCAGTTCAGATTAATATTTCTACTTTCTCATATTACATATTATAATAAGACATAAAAAATAATAAAAATGGTGCATTACCAAAATCGGTACAATAATAATATTGAAATTATTTAATGATGTGCGTATGATGTGCATACTTCTTTAGTGAACATTAATACTTTGCATCATTATCAAAGAATTGTATACAATATAATCATTCTTATTACATGATGATGATGATGATGATGAACAGCATTTGTATGGCGCCATACATCTGTTTAAAAAAAAAACATTCAAAGGCGCGAGCTCCTCCAATAAAATTAGCATTTAAATGTCTGAAGGAAGATGTGAGTTTTTAGTGAAGCTTTCGCGAATAGAATGATGGGAGGGAATTCCACAGGCGAGGAGCAATAGAGGAAAAGTGGAGGAACCTATCAAAGAAGCAAAGCTTGTGAAGCTAAAGGTCCCCTTTTAGGAAAAACAAATCTAAATTGTATTCAAGAATGAAAAGGGGGAAACTTTTCCCTCTCTGTCTCTTTACGGTGAAGAGAATAGGACAAGGGAGAAGGAGAAGGAGAAGGAGAAATGGTGAAAGAACAGGAAGGAGGAGGGGGAAGAGAGAGAAAGAAAGAGAGAGATCGAGATCGAGAGAGAGAGAGCCAGCTATAGAGGGGGAAAGAAAGAGAATACGATTTACAAGGAAGAAGAAGGAGAAACAATCAGTAAAAGAACAGGATTTACAAAATCGTATCTTTTTTGGCTTAAAATCTTGAAAATCTAACTTCCTTATATGGAAAATATATCGTGCAATATTGTATATTTACGAAATGGTTGAATATGGTACGCCTAAAATTCCTACAACCCCCTCTCTGTCGCTTCCTTTGCTGAGGTAATAGCAACGCGCTGCTTCACCCCCTACCCCCACAAAAACACACTGGCTACGCCATCTTTGAACTACTTTGACGAAAATTGTCGGCAATGCATGTACTTGTACTAAGACAATATACTGCGGGGAGGATGGGCTGAATGACGCAGCGTGGTCGGACTGATTGCATGGGGCACGCCTTTTTCTTTATTTTCTCAGAAATGTATGTATCAATAAATGTTTTCTAAAAAAAAAATCGGGGCCATGTGTCGCCTTTGACAATACCCCTCCCTCGGAAGACAATTACCCCCGAAAAAGTATGCTTTTATTAAACAAAATTGTTGTAGTAGGGCCCAACTTAAGGCTAGCAGACGCCAGGTGCCGCCCTCAGCTTTAGAGGGCGGTATTCCACTTCAGAGACCGGGAGGATGACAGTCTTCCTACTAAACAACACCGCCTGAATCACCCTCAAGAACTTCAGGTGAGTGACAAACAGTGATGTGTGCGAAGTATCAGGGTTGCGTATGACTTCCCCTTTAAATATATATATGTCCCTTTTGCAGCCAACATCGAATTCTGCAGAACTTTGCAGGAATTATGAATATGTCATGTAGCCTATTTACCTATCTGTGAAATTTAAACGTTAGCAGTGTCCTAATATTCAAATTATGCAAGGAAACCCGTTACTTGCTAGACTTCCCTGTCAGACACTATTGAGTGAGTGACTGGCTATTTTTCTTATTTGGTAATAACATACATAAAATGAGCTGTAAAGGGCATTTGTCTACATCAATAACCTACTTCTTGTAATGGCCGAAATTAAACTTATTGAAACTTTGCGCAGCATAAAACGTACGACCATTCGGTACAACTGGTGTGATAATCAAACTATTAGTTACTTAATTACTGGCTCTAGATCTATAGATTCGACAAATAATATTCATTATTTTTCCACTTAAAGACATTTTCAAGCTCCCCCCCCCCCTTTTTTTTTTTTGGTTAAGGGAAGTTCTAAATTAGTATTTAAATGCCGTTGGAATTTAACCTTTTCATTTTTTTGGCCTGCAAATGGGACATAGTACGGGGGAGGGGGGGGGGGGTAGGACTAATGTCCTAGGGGGGAATATTCAGGGGTGGGAGGTAAACTAATTGTACTCCTCGGGGGGGGGGGGGGGGGAGGTTCCTTGAGGGGTCTTTTAATTCCAGGGGGTAATAGTTCTGATATATTATAGGATGAGCCGGAGCTACAGGCCCAAATTTTCTGTCTCTTTCGTTCGATCGTTAGCCTCTGAGTTGGGTAGGGTTTTGAGGAGCCGACCCTACCCAAATCAGAGGCTAATTAACGAACGAAAGGGACAGACGCTCAGCGTACTCGGTTAAACCATGAACAGAAGGCGGGAGTTTCTTGTTGCTGCCAGATTGTTGATAAATGGTAAGATTATTATTCAAACTTTTAAATAAATCTTCAGTTTTACGAGTTCCTTTTTTCTCTGATTGTTGTGGGGCTTTGGAAATGATGATTTAATACAGGTGCAGCGAGTGAAACGCGGGGAAATTGGGCTTCCAATCCATGGCCATGCCTGCACCCGACCCGCGACAGAGGTAGCCGGTAGAGAGTCACAGCTCAGCGGGCTCTTGGTACTGGGGCTAGGCCTAGGGCGACCGCTAGAGTTCGGGGGAAGACTGCTCGTTGACATTGCATTAGCCTAGGTTTGGTCCTTGTACAACTAGGCCTTAGTAAAAAGGTAGTGTATCCCTTTTGCAGCCAACATCAAATTCTGTAGAACTTTGCAGGAATTATATGACACAATGAATTAATGGCTCGCAACGCTTTTTCAATTTCTCCTTCTTTCACTTCCTATGTTATTCGTTGTTTATCATTCTATTATTTTTTTCTATCTTTTGTCATATTAATTATTCTTTGTTTTCCTTCTATCAGTTTCTCTTTCTATATTATTATGTTATTCTTTGTTTTTTCCATCTTTCATCTTCTCTTCTATCCTATCTTTCCATTGTCTATTCTTGATCATTTTTTCTTCTAACTTTCCTCAAGTTATTCTTTGTTTCTTCTATCACCCTTTCTCATGTAATTGTTTGTTTGTATCGTTCTATCATTTTCTTCCAACCAATATTCCTTTTGTTATTCTTTATTTTTCCATCTTTCATCTTCTTCTCTATCTTTCTATTATCTATTCTTTATCATTTTCTCTTTCTGTCTTTCCTGATGTTATTCTTTCTTTTTACTATTCTACTGATTTCCTCTTCCTTATGCTATCCTTTGTTTCTTCCTTCTATCACCTTCTCTTTTTGTCTTTCCTTATGTTATTCTTTGTTTCTTCCTTCTATCACCTTCTCTTTCTGTCTTTCTCTTATGTTATTCTTTGTTTCTTCTTTCACCTTCTCTTTCTGTCTTTCCATATGTTATTCTTTGTTTCTTCCTTCTATCACCTTCTCTTTCTATCTTTCCTTATGTTATTCTTTGTTTCTTCCTTCTATCACCCTCTCTTTCTGTCTTTTCTTATGTTATTCTTTGTTTCTTCCTTCTATCACCTTCTCTTTCTGTCTTTCCTTATGTTATTCTTTGTTTCTTCCTTCTATCACCCTCTCTTTCTGTCTTTTCTTATGTTATTCTTTGTTTCTTCCTTCTATCACCTTCTCTTTCTGTCTTTCCTTATGTTATTCTTTGTTTCTTCCTTCTATCACATCTTATGTTCTTCTTTGTTTTTATCATTCTTAGTTTTTACTAGTCATTCTTTCACTTTCTCTTTTTTTAATATCCTTATGGTATTCTTTGTTTCTTCCTTCTTTCTCTTATATAATTCTTTGTTTTTATCATTCTATTACTTTCTCTTTCTGTCTTTCCCTTATGATTTATGCTGCGATATAGCAAGATTGAGTCATTTTGATGACGGGGTAAGAAGAGTTTTCAGACGAACCTCAAGTCTTGGATGAACGTGTTCTCAAATTCGGCCTGATGACGTGAGACGACCCGACGCATGCGCAAATTGCCGAAATGAGGTCACATCTTTGACGTCGTCTATGGGGACGTGACAAACGAAAAGGCCCTATTATTGAGTGACTGACTGACTAATTTTTTTTCTTTGGTAATAACATACATAAAATGAGCTGTAAAAAGTATATGAGCATTTGTACACATCAATAAACCACTTCTTGTAATGGCCAAAATTAAGCTGATTGAATCTAGGTGATAAATGTAATGTTTCACAAAATATGATATTGATATTGCCTCGCCTGAATTGACACTCTACTTTCTACTTGTACAAAGCACTTTGAAATCAGTCAAGAATTCAACCAAAAAATGAGACAATTTGATACCAGAACCAGAGAGTTTGTGATGTTGATTCTGAAAGAAATGCAAATACACACGGTGAACACTAAAATAACTGTTTTAACGTTGCCAGTTTGATACTTACTTTAGGATAGTAGGGATTGCCTAGTGTACTATGGCACACACACTAAGTTAGCTGAATTTAGTGAACTTCCTGCATGTACCTTGTTCTTGTTGTTGTTGTTGTTGTTGTTGTTCCTCTTCTTCTTCTTCTTCCCACCTCTATTTTTTATCTTCATAGTTCAGATTTGTCAGGTAGTCTTATTGTAGTCTCATTATTAATATTGTGTTTCTCTTGGGTTTTGTTTACACTGTACCTTTATTAATTAGCTAAAGGGCATGATTGAGGTGGATCGGCATCTGAAGGAGCTAGCCCTGATGTCCGTCCTGTTATCTGTGAAGTTTACAAGACCTGAATGATTGGGGGACCTACTGGGTAAGACTCAAAATCAAGCTCATATGCATTTTTACATGATAGAATTTTTTTTAACAAAGATACCAAAGCCTTTTTGAATATCCTTGATAGTTAATTGCAGTCATAGACACATTTTACAGAAGATAATTGGAATCGTGTTGACAAAGTTTTCCCTTTCAAATGAGGAAATGAGAAACATGCGGAGCAGGAAATGATGGTCTTCTTCTTTACGTGCCATGTCCTAAGACGTTGGCGACCATATTATATGAAGTAGTTCATTCTCCCTGAGATCTATTCCACTTTCAGAAATCCCACCCCTTAAGCTACTCATCCACAGAATCCTCCTTGTATACCCCTACTCCTCCTCCCTCTATTTTTCCAGTCAGTCCAAGATTTTCCAAACCATTCTTTTAAATAAAATGACCCAAGAACTGATGGTAAGTTTGGCTATTAAATTGCCATCCTGATGCTAACCCCGATGCTAGCTTGCCTGTGTTGTAATCCTGCCTAAGGCCCAGCATACACTACACGATTCAACTGCAATCCGGTTATGAAAAAAATTGCCACAGCATTTTACATGAACATTCAAACATGTAAAATCTTAATGATCGAGGATCTGAATAGTCGTGGGATAAATGAAATAAAAAATTGTGGCCTGAGGGGAATTGGAGTTATTAAGGAGGAAAAGCAAAATCGGCTCAGAGTCGTAGTGATGTCAGATCAGTAGTACGATTGTTTACTATTTAAGGCCGATTCAGTATTTATTCTGACTAGAAGGCTTAAAGGCACTAACATTGTGGTTGACAGTATTCTTTTCATTATTTTCAACCTAAATCAGCAAAGCGTCCATTGTTTAGATTTCCATATCTAATATTATTGTCATTTCTTCAAGAATCGGATCGCACTCAGATCGTGTAGTGGGTGCTGGGTTTAATAGATCATGTATTTAAATTGTATGTACCTATCATTAGGATACTGTGCATAATTACAGTAAACCTCATTCAGGTGTATCTTGCAAGCTCCATATTATTTTTCTCGGTTTCATTTTTTCTTTTGACAGACTCAGAGATAGAGTGTACGTCTAGTCGTATCCACCAAATAGAGCTTTAGTCCAAGAGTTCTCTCCCGCCATGTCTCCATCATCTTGAACTTGGTTCTCATCATAGTTGTACAGCTAGATCCTACTGTGCTAAGCAGCCATGTGACGTGATCTTCTTAGCAAAATTTGAACACAAGCATAAAAACAAAGGTTAGTTTGTTTGTTTTCCTTGTGGATTTACATATTAATAAATTACTAATTTGTTGTTGAGTGTGTGTCTTGATTTTCATATATGATTAAAGGGTTAAGGTCCTGGATTTGATTACATATATAGTAATAAAAAGCTGTGGGTCTATATGTACAGCTAATTCATTGAATCTGGACTTTCATCCTTAAGTTAATGTCTATCTCTTCAAGTTGATAAGGTTAATACTATCGGTTAACACAATTGATCTTATCAGTATATTCTGTGCCTGTCATTATTTCCATACCCCTACAGCTGCCATTAAAAAAGAAAGGACATAAGTCTGGACAACTTTTCATAATCCTTGTAAGAAGTCGTAATACCCATCTTACCAATTTTGTGGTAGATCTATATAACATACACAAATGATTATGAAAGGACTTTTTTCTCCAAGGCAAACAAATGAATTATTTATTATCTCTTTTCACTAAGCCTGCTTTTGTCTCAATATTTTTATGCCTCTGTTACGAAGTTGCCGAAGGCATTATGTTTTTTGGTTGTACGTCTGTGCGTCCCGTTCTCGTGATCGCGTTAACTCAAGAACTAATTGATGGATTCCTGCCCTACTTAGGTCAATTATGTATCTTGCAGAGCCAATGATCTGATTAGATTTTAGGGTCATGAGGTCATGACCTTGAATTAGAAAAATTGCTTCTGTTTGGTTTGTAAAATTGCTCTATGACGGAGGCATCAAAGTTCCATCTAGTTAGATAATATTTCCTATTCTTCTACTTTTTTTTTTGCAATCAAAGTAATTGACATAATCTAAAATACAGAAGTTATAGATAGATTGCAAAAGTACACTAGTATTTATCAATTTATTATTTTTGTTAATATAACTTTAAATTGCAATTCTGGACCGTATAGCCTGAATTACCTGCAACATTATGCTTCATATGAAAGATCAGCCAGCCTAAAGATACAAGCTCCCTTTTACAGCTCCAACCAAGAGGGACCACAATACTAAACACATCTTGGTATCATGGACTGGTTGCTTTCTTTTTCAACTAACACTTCTAGTAAAACAGATTTTCAAATTAAATCTTCTGAAGCTCTTAAAATGCTCCAGTCAAGGTACTAAAATTTTGCCATCGAGTATGAGATTATTGTCTTTTTAAAGTTTTTATCATATAATATCTTAGAGGAAGTAAAATTTTCAATGATACTTCCAAGATTATGCGTCTTTTAAATGGAAACGCAGAATCTTGTAGAAGAAAGAAAAAGAAAAAGTTACAGTTGGAGTATAAAACCCGAGTCATAATCCATACTAAGTTAGCATTTAGCTCTGCAATTTAGGCCTGCACTTTTGAGTGTTCTTGCTCTGATCTAAAAAGCTAAGATTCTATCATGGAGGTTATTGTTTCCAAACCCACCTCGGCGCGGCGCCCACCCAGGGGCCCCTCTGGGTCATGGCAAGATGTGAGCGCGTTCTCTTGAGCCTATAAAACAGCCAGATTGGAAATAATAAAGGTCTGCACTCCTAATGGTAGGATGTTTTTAATCAAGAAACAAGACAAGGTTCGGGGAATCGTGGGGAGAAAAGAGTAGTGCAAAAACATTTTTTTGAAAGAAAAAAAAGAAAGAGAAAAATTATTTTTCACAAATGATTCTCTTTTATTGGATTATTTTACAGGAGAAATTCCAGAAAACGGTGCTGCAAATCTTCCACATAAAACTCTACTGTTGGACTCCAGCGTCATTCCTAGTGTGATCCACACAAGTAAGAACATTGCTTAATCCAGCTGCTGGAATAAAAAAAAAAGATTTGTGTACCAGTAGTTAATTTGATTACATTACGAAAATGGCCTATTAGTATCTGTGCTGACTCACAGTCAGCCAACCACACTCCAGTGTCACTGTCGTTGATTCCAGTCCTGTGCCACTTTTTGCCACCGAGGGGCCTTGACTGCTCTCCCAAGATCTCTACATATGATGCAGTACATGATGATGCTCATTGCGTGCTGTGAAGAAACCTTGGTATACCCTGATTGTCGACTACAAAATATCACAAACATATTGTTTTCTTCCCAAATACGAACCCTGGGAGGCACAGCTGCTTGGCAGGTCCCTGCCATTCTTTCCAAGGGCGGGTTTCAAGAGGCAGGGGCAAAAAAGTTTATGGCGTTGAAAGACCCCAAAATGTTTCACTACTACTCAGTGTTATTTAGGGTACGCATAATGCTTGTTCCCAGCACCCCGCCCCCCCCCCCTTTTCAGCATAAATCCGGTGTGTAAAGTCAATACAGGTAGACCTTTTTCTTTTGTTACGAGCCAGAGATTTTGGGAACACGCATGTGTGTACCTCAGTTCCCGGAGTGGGGGGGGGCACTACTATTAAATATATCTATAGTGAATTGAAACCCTCAAGGATCTTTATTCCATCTGTTTTATGTACAAAGTGTAGATATTTCTGAATATTTTTTTCAGGTACTGGTGCCCAATCCATATCATCACCATTTTCCAGAAAACTACACTTCTGTCAAGTGAAAAAGACATCCCACGCCATGGATGGATTCTGCCTTCTCTATCTGCTCCTGATCCTCTTGATGAGATCTGGTGACGTTGAAACCAATCCAGGCCCCAACACTGCAGAAAGGTATGCATATACTGGCTTACTTTGAATCATCGGGTCATCGCGTCTGGTCAGGTGGTTGGGTTACACGATCTTGCGTGAAACAAAAGAATATGTGAAGATCGATGCACGTTCAGGATGCGTTCTTTAGTAGATTTGCTGAAGTATTTTCAAAAAGTGTCGGGTAAATTGGACTAGTTCATTTGGAGATGAATGGAGTTTATTTCACGAACATTACCCCTGACATTTCGGGAATAAAGGGCATGTTTTAACAAAACGCCAGGTAACATGACCACTTGACCAGAAATGACCCGATGATTCAAAGTAAGCCCATTTACTAGTAACCTTTGGGGGGTTACAATAAAAGTTTAGTTCTGGTCACACGATTGTATTGCAAAGGAACATTGTGGAAGTGATTAGAAAGGTTGATCATGCATGTAGCAAAAAAGTATTGGTGTACCGGTATACTGTTTGGTTTTGGATTCAAAATTATTATTTGCCCAGTCTTGCTTAAAGCCACGTGCATTGGACACAGAAATGTGTATATAGGACTACACAAACATGTAGCATGAAAGTGTGGTCCACAACAAATTATTTGTCATATTTTTAATATTTGAAAAGCCATCTTTTTCAATGAACATCTTTTCTATGATACTCTTCCACACTAACAAAAACAGAATTAAAAAACTCCCAAATTATTTTCACCTTTCCCAGAACTCAACCTTCCTTTTATATGTGACACTTTAAGTTATCATGTGAATACAAAATATGCTTTTAGACTATGATGATACAGATATTAATCATGATGAAGGTAATAAGGATAATAATGATAGTAATAATAATAATAATGATGATAGTAGTAGTAGTATAAATCGTTATCATAATCATCATTATCATTATCATTAATTCTAGTAATAATAATGTAAATTTCATTATCATTATTATTGTTATTAGAAGTAGTATTTATCTTGTTTTTATTATTATTATTACTATCATCATCATTATTTTATTTACTGCCTCATTACCAGGTCCCTCGGAGAGGACCTAAAGCCGTCGGCCTTGGTCGCTTACTTACCAGCATTTATTTTTTTCTTAGCAGTCAGGTAAAATAATTACCACCAACCAATGATATATTCTGATATCTCCAGGCTGTTATATTGCAACCTCAAGCACATAAATACAACTTGTTGAGTGTCACATGATAGCTTCTCAGCCAATAGGATGCTTTCTAACTAATATCCTATCATACGCAATTGATTTATTATTCATTTTACAGTACTGTCAGTGAAATGGAGTTCTTGAAGCTGGCCCGGGATATCCCTCCATCTTACTACGAGGATGTAGGGATATCTCTAGGGATCCCCTATGCTCAGCTACAGGCAATCCTAAGTGAGAAGTTGATGAACTTCAAAAATGCCTTAATGGATGTCTTTATGAAATGGAATGTCAAACAGCAACCTCCACTCTCAAACAAACGACAGCTTTTGGCAGACAAACTTCGAGAGATTGACTTGGGTGGCCTATCAGACAGATTACTCAATGAACCTCTAATTCCGAACAGCACAGGTAAACAGAAACTAATTCTTGCTACACCAGAAGACTTAAAAAAAATGATTAAAACTGAAGTAAGTTTTTACCATAGAGATAGTGAGTGCTTTGTGTTCTATGCGTTTGCTACAATTTAGAAAAGTGTCAAATTTAATCAGGCCCCATGCATTTTGTTTATAATTTATTAATTTTACTTGTTAATCCTAGATATTTCCTGGACACAAATATAGTACAAGTACTTTGAGTGACAGCAGAATTTGATGTATGTCAGCTTTCTTTATGTGCCCATGTTCTACAAACAAATTATATTCTTTTGCATCATTTCATTATGATATTAACTGTAATTATTCATCTGCCCACGGAAGGTGGTGCCAGAGAAAATATGTTTTGGGGTTGTTTGTCCATCGGTCCTGCATTTTTGCTATTTCGATATCTCAAGAACCACTTGAAGTATGAACTTCAAACTTGTTGATATTATGTATCACTGGTACGCTAAAAAAAGGAAGATTAGGCTAGTTTTGCTTTGTTGTATAAAAACCCAACAATATGCCAGTTGAGTATTTTTAGTCAACCTGTAAGTAGAATAAAAATAAAACCTCCTCAGTATACATAAATTTACTGCACTAAAACTGTATGCATTTACCTTGTTCATGTATAATCAAAAGCCTTAAATTGCAATCATTTAGAACTCTAATTGACTCTATATCCAACATGTAAAAGGCCTAAACCCCCATTAATATCTAAGTCAAAATAACATATCTTTACAGAAATACTGCCCTCTGAAATAAACTCAGGAAACATGGTCACCCGCCTAGTTAGATAGCAAATAACTTTTCATGTTTCACTGAAGTTAATCTTGATTAGATTTGGGTGTAAGAGGGTCAAAAGTCAAAGGTTGTATAGATCAATCAACATGTATTTATATATATATATATATATTAGCTTTTTGTTCTCATTGTGATATTAAAAAGATTGATTCTAGCCTTGATCTTAACTGAATTTAGGCAGAGGCATACTGGAGATGCAATCATATTTGTATTGCTTTTTTCTTCAAAATAAGATGTGTGGTTGTCACGAAAACTCTGCTTTGCTGAAATGTCCTAAGAAAAATCATTCCAGTGATATTCATCTACTAGTACCTGTAAACACAAATTACTTAGATTTTAAATGCCCTTAAAATTGAATTAAGTTTAATAAATTCAGACAAACAAGTAGGACTCTTTGAGTACATGCACCTACATAGTGGTACATTGTAGGTCACACTAGTAGCCTTAGGCCTTTCCAACCCTTTCAGATGTATCTTGTAAAGATCAAACTATGTTTATTTATAACATGTGAATTTGTATTATTTATATATTTTTAGGAGGGCCATCAAGACTGCTCGAATCTCAGACCAAACCACTTTCTCCTGAACTGGTTGAGCGGTGTGCAAATGATTTCAAGTTCAAGTACAGGTCAAGTCTCTGTAAGATCAGAGCTGATCCTCTCAATCCTGCTTCCACTGTGCAGTTCAAAGACATGTATACTAATCTCGTCTTACAAAAAGAACATGGTACAGAGAAGCGATTGCTAGATTACAATGATATCCTTGATCTCAAAGTCAATGGAGAGTTCCCCAAGCGGATCATGGTTCAGGGAGAGGCAGGGGCTGGAAAAACTACATTTTGTGCTAAGATTGCCTGGGACTGGGTTGAAGGGGGGCATTTTAGTCGCTTTGTGTGGGTGTTGATTGTTTCTCTACATGAATTTAAGCAACACACTATTGGCGAGATTGCAAAGTCTTATCTGGCCAAAAAAAATCCAGCAACGGTTTCTCAGATTACTGAGTATATCCAGTCAAATCCTGACAAGGTATTCATTGGATTCGATGGGCTAGACGAAGTCAGTGGCAAAATCATGAAGACAAGATCCTGCGATCAAACTCAAGACTCTTCAGAGGTATGTGGAAGCTCATCTGAGACTGGTGATATTAGACTTGAAGATATTCTTTGTTCAGATGAACTTGCCTCTTGCCCAGTCTTGGTCACCACTCGCCCATGGAGAGCACTAGAGATTAGATCAGATGGTGACCTAATGAAGCTCTACACATTCATTCATGTTGAGGGATTCAACAGAGAGAATTTGGAAGATTACATTCACAAATACTTTCCAGAGAATGATGATAAAGCAAATCAGCTTATCCAGTTCACCAGTGAGAATGATGTCATATCTGACAACATGGCCCACTATCCAATATATGTAGCCATGTTGTGTCTTATGTGGAAAAGACGTGACAAGCAAAAACTAAAAGAAATGAAATCACTGAAAACTTTTTCTCAGATATTCAAGGAAATGATTGCTTTCCTAAAAGAACATTATGTTCAGAAAGAGGAGAAGAAAGTAGGCAGCCCCTCACTTATTGCCTATTTGAAAAAAGTTGATGAGCTCCTTGGGCCGATTGCCAAACAGGCCCTTAATGGTTTGCTAGAAAATACATTGGTGTTTGGTGAAGATGATTTCGAAACATGCCCAGAATCCAAGGACACTGCCTGTCGGGTTGGGATTTTGTCTCAGGAGGACAGAATAACTGCTGACATGGATACACATGAGAGGAATTCTCATGTGCAATTGCCAGTCTTCTTCCCTCACAAACTGTTTCAGGAGTACATGGCTGGAGTCCATCTTGCTTTCCTGTATGAATCAGATCATAATGAATTCAACAGGCTGATTGAGCAAGTAGTGCTGCCAAGAAAGGAGGAGTTTAGGTATCTCCTGTACTTCACTGTGTCACAAAACGAAAGTGTTGCAACCCATGTAATGAAGTCTATGCTACTGGGAATAAACATGCATAGAGATTTCATTGTTGATGTAGCCTTTGAGAGTCCTGACCCAGATGTAGCAGCCTTGGTGAGGGACAGGGTTTCATCAGAGGAGATCATGCTGAGCATATCCAGAGACACAACAGCGCACAATGTAGCTGGTTATGTTTTCATTGGACTACATGTGGTAAGTTTGATCATACAGTGTGAGTCAAAAAGAGGTTTATACCTAGAAAATTGCTAAATATTTTAAAAATCATCTATGAACAGTAAATTTGTATTCATCTCATGAAAGAGTGTTTTATCCCAAATCATTTGGTATCATTTTTCTGTGGTATGTGTTCATGCTTGGATGAACAGGAGGCATTGTTTGCGAGAGTGTAAAAGTTCGACCTGCGCCAAAGTTACTTATGTTATGTTTGAATAGAACAATTGGGATTTGGGTATTAATTCGGTCTTTGCAGATCCAAATACCTAACAAAAGTAATCATGCCACACATATCGAATATCAACAAACATTTGTGCGTGTGTGTGTGTGTGTGTGTGACTTTACTTCTGCACAAAACAATAGCAATGCACTTCATTTGATACATTCAATTCATTCTCTTATTCCGCTAATCCAAACATAAGACATACTGTAGGCAAGTCGATTTTTGCACTCTCGCAAACAATGCCTCCTATTCATCCAAGCCTGAACACATTCCACACAAAAATGATACCAAATGATTTTGGATAAAACACTCTTTCATAAGATGTATAATAATATACTGTTCATAGATGATTTTAAAAATAATAAGCAATTTTCTAGGTGTAAACTTTTTTTGGACTCACACGGTAGTTTGATAAACAAATTAGTTCATCCATTTTTGTACACGCTCTTACTTTTACATCTTTTGCAATTTTCTTTTTACAGTATAATTATGGAAGGGCGGTCTCGACTAGCACTTGTCCTATTAACTGGCCACTTTTACCAACCAATAGTTTCTCTTCTTGTATATATATATATATATGTTAATACCGTTGTATGAAATGTATTACTGTACTGCTGTTGGTAAATAAATCAAATCAAAGAGGTTTGAACAGTAATAATTTCTTTGAGCAGATAAATAAAGCAATTAGATGATCCTATATACATGACACGCAACAAGATAAACATTGTTTCGCACTATTATTTCCAATATATTTTCCCCTATATGGCCATGCATGCTAACATACTAATATGTGACGCATGTACTATTATACATTGTAATGCTTGTAATATTTTGGAAACTAGAACTGCAATCATACAACAATATGCATGCATTGATGCCTGTATTTCTATTTATTTGAGCAGATAAATAAATCAATTAGATCCCATATACACGCCAGGCAACAAGATACATACCGTTTCGCACTCATGGTTTTCCATATACTACGGCCTACATGGCTGTGCATGCTAACATATTAATATGTGACGCATGTAGTATACATTGAATGGCATCTAAATCGTCCCACTTGACGGATACAAAAAGTGTACCCAACTTTGGTAGCTCCTAATAAAATAGTCATAACCAATATGACTATGAAATCCATTTCATGATGAAGAGTACCTTAACTTGTTTTGTGCCATGATACCCTATTTATAATATTTCTGCCATGGGTGACTGAGCACCATGGTCTTTAGAAAGTGTTGTCAAAATTGCCTTGTATCAAGTTTGGGCTGATGGAACAAGTGAGGATTAGGCCATGTGCAAGTGCTTCTCTGGTCTCAAATCCTTTTTAAAAGTTCAATTATGCCTTTTGAGTCGGTGCTTCATTGTCTAAATTACTGTAATGTATCTAGGCTTTCACATAACCTTGTCTGAATCAATAGGATAATCTTGAATTATTTTGAACAGCCTACTAACTTCTTGTCTCATGAAATCTAAGTTCTTTCTGCTCACTTGTCCGCTGCGCCTTTTCAAACGCAAAAGGAGCATAGGGTGTTTATTTTGAAGAGTGAATGAAAACTCATATGTTATTTAATCAAAGTACGAGAAAGAACAAATTTGACGATAAGTATCAAAGAAATTGACAGACTTTCATAAAAAGATGACATCTAACATTATCCATTTTGTATCACTCAATGAGAAGGGCTACCTTAAACAAGGGACGTGACTGAAGTCAATATTGTAACTTCTCATTTAGATTATTGTAAATGGATTGTACTTTTGCTTACCGAATTCCAACATTTCACCATAGTTTTAACGAATCAGCACGCAGGAAACTATACGACTATACAACTTTAACTATACAATGTTGTATGAAGTGTTGTGGCAATAGTTCTTCAGCCTGTAACCTCATAATCTCCTTTTCCCTCTTACTCTCTGTAGTTCAAGTAGCACATCTAGGGCAAACGCTAATTTAGCTTACACATTTATGTATATACCTAACATCCAAATGAACATCCATATTCTGTATCCCATCAGTAATCCCTTTGTCTTTTTATCCAGGTTAAGCTCCATATTGATAAAGATTGTGGACCTACTATGTCACTTGATGTGGCAGAGATAATATGCTCCATGTCCTCCTTGAAGGAAGTTACTCTTCTTGGAGGTGCATTCCATCATTGTTTTTTTGCAACACTTGCAAGGAAAGGAAAAGAATCAAAGGTGAGCAGTTCATCCACAATTGTGATATATATCGTCCCTATTTTCATGAAGTGACGGTAGTGAGGAAAATCGTCACGCAAATTGAATGCGATTTTCATTCACTACCGTCACTTCGTGAAAATAGGGACGATATGTGTAAGTGTTTAATTTAATTCCATTCAATCACCATCTCTATCTCTTTGCTTTTCTTTTGTACATATTACTTTTCCGTAATTCCATTAAATGTCTCATATTTGCTGTTTCTTTTAACAGAAGAACATATCAATGGTCTTTTAAATTAATAAGGCTACCACATGGTGTTACCAAAAGCCTTCAAGTGTTAATACTTACCATGGAAGTATATACAATGAGGGCGGGGAGCACCATGCGTTATGCTTAAATAACTTCAATGCTATGATAGAAACCCTGGCGCTTTATCAACGACTACAGAAAATTACAAACTCTCTGTTTTCTGCCCAAATTCAGCATTTCTCAGAATATAAACTCTGGGAAGCACACCTTCATGGCTGCTCCCAGCCAATCCTCCGAAGGTTGGGTTTCAAGAGGGCGCGGCAAACAAGTTTATGGCGTCTTATAGCCAAAAACCCCTTGAACACGCTATTAGTACATGTATATGTCCCTGTGTAGGATGCCCAATTTCCATTGCGTGTCATGTGTTTTGCTGCCAGTATTTTCACAGCTCATAGCACAGGAAGATTATGGTATTAGTGATTATATGGTGCACATGTATTGATTTTTTTCTCCTAACATCCTTTTGCTTTTAAAGGCCATTCTCCAAAGAGTCATGAAATATGGAATAAAAGCAAACTATGCATGTGCTGATTCAGTTGAAATTCAAGTTTGATTGATAAGAAACATATCTTATATAGTTTTTTAAGAGACACTTTTAATTACCAAATTGTACCATAGCAATACATATAGCATTTTTTTATCACTCTTACCATATCATTCTCCCCACAGAAACTGTTTGAGTGTTCTTCAATTCCAAGAGAAAAGAGTTGAATTAAAAAAAAAATATATATTCAATAATTTTTGTTGAATTTTGTTATTAGGAATAAGAATGTAACTATGACATAAATAGAATGTTTGTAAAGTCTACCATGAGAAATTAGTGAATAAAACATATGCATATATATAGATGTGCTGCTTAAAGGCCCACCACACTACTTGTAGCTACTTGCGCCCTCTATATAACAAACAATGCCTAATCGGTGACCATTGGTCCCCCATGATCCTCTTTTTCTTATGTTAATTGAGAGCTGAGTTGATGAGATAACCACCTGTCCAGTGACCTTGCAGGGCGGTCTAATCCCTATTGTAAACAAGTACAGATAAGCTTTAACTATGTTCACGTACCATGCAGGTCCAGGCTCTCAGTCTTAATGGTGTCAGGAGTCCTACACAAGTCCCAGCACAATACCTATCAGAAGCAATGCGTGCTATGCCAAACCTGGCTGACCTGTGTATGTTTCTACAGGTATGTGTGTCCTAATGTAAATGTCATAGAGAGTCATTGATCAACAGAAGCAGCAGTAATAGTTATATGGTGCACATGTACATAATTATGTGGGTATTTTTTCAAATCCCCTTTTTTAAAGGCCATTCACTTGGTATATTGGAACAGTCATGAGACATAGAATGAAAGCAAGCTGCACATATACTGATTTAGTTGAAATTCAAGTGTGTATATAAAGATAAACATTGTTTTCATCCATAAACAATAACCAACCTTTTCCAAGTTTGATTGCTTTTGAAAAATATGACTTATAGTTTTTTGAGAGCCAATTTTCAATGAAGGCTTGAATATACCAAGCTGTACCTTAACAACAAACCTCCTGAATTAGGGATCTTATTGCACATGAAATACACAGAGATGCCAACCCTCCCGATTTCATCGGGAGGCTCCCGATAATTCACCCCAACTCCCGACCTTACGATTTCCATCCTTATCCTCCCGATTTATTAAAAAAAAAAAAAAATGATTTTTTTTTTTTTTTTTTTTTTTTTTTTTTTTTTTTTTTTAATTATGATTTTTTTTTTGGCGCTTACCAGTATAAATATCTGTGAATTAAATGAAAAATATCGTCTGCTAACTTTAGCATGTAGTAATTCCACTATATTAAAAGACAAATTAAGAGTAGCGAAAGATTGTTTCATCATATGGATCGCTGTATCCAATGCGTGGATATTGACACAGAATCCAAATGGCGGAAAATCAGCAAAAGAAGATCAAGAAATGGTCTCGGAAGTATAAGACCGAATACAGTATCAAGTACTCATGTATTCGGAAGTCTGAAAGGAATTCATCATGCATTTTGTACAATTTGTATGTTATTTTAAAAAAAGTGGGAATTATTTAACTAAATACACATGTAAAATGCTCCAAAATAAGGCTCAGATTGCACCAGAGAGCATCTAGAACCCCAGAGCTTCCAGGGCCCTAAGGCGGGCCCTGGACCCCGGCCGCATGGGTCGGGCGCTACGCGCTCGAGATGTGCGCTATGCGCACATTATTTGGTGTCGGTTACAAATCCTCCCTATTTCTGTTTTCCAAAAGTTGGCATCTCTGAATACAGAGTCATGAATACCTTGAATACATTAAAAGCAATAAAATGATTATGGGTACTATTAATTTCAGTGTTATTAGGAGTAGGACTTATTCAACGGAATTAGATTGGGAGCTCTATACAGAATACATACATAATTTTTTTTTAAATTACTCTTACTATATCATTCTCTCCATATAAACTTTAGAGTACTCTTTTACTTCAAGAGACAAGAATCGAATTTAAAAATGAACTCTACCTGTAAATCTTTGTGTATAAGACGCACCCCTATTTTAAGGACCAAGACCAAGACCAAAGAAGAAAAAAAAGAAAAAAAACGAAGCCAGCAAGCCAGATTTCAGCGTTCGAAAGGTATACCGTTCAGAAAACCCAGCCAGGCCATGCAGGGAAGGACTTTTATTTATTACGAGGCACAGTTGAAGTGGTTGTGAAATTGTCACAAATAACAGTAACAATGTTGTTTTTAAACTAAAGATGACCGACAAATTTTCCTCCGAGTACAATTCGAGAATGAAAAAAAACAAAAAACTCTCTTCCCTTCAAATTAGGAACGTAGGTTAACTTCAATTAGTAGATCCTATTCTTTATTTGCATTATGTTATTCATGTTGAGACACAGAGATTTTCGAAAACCACTAAAAAGTAGTATTTTGAATGCTCAAATATCCTGTACTTGTCTATAAGATGTACCCTTGACTTTCGAATTTTTCCGGCGGAAAAAAGGTGCATCTTATTCACGAAGATTTACGGTATTCAATTATTTTTGTTCAAAATGTTATTATGAATGCAACTATGAAAATAACAGAATTTGTGTAAAATGTAAGTATACAATGAGAAATTATTGAATTAAACATGCATATATAGATGTTCTGCTTACTATACTCACAAACAATGCAGGTCCATGCTCTCTGTCTTAATTGTGTCAAGTGTTCTACGCCAGCCTCATCACATCACCTAGCAGAAGCACTGTGTTCTATGCCAAACCTGACTGACCTGTTACTTGAATGGTATCTCTATGAGGAGTTCTACTTAACACTGAAAGCAAAGGCGTCATCAATACAGGTGTGTGTGTGTCCTAATGTCAATGTCATGGAGAGTCATTGTTTGACAGAAACAGCAGTGATAGTTACATGGTGCACATGTATATATGTTTTTTTTCCAACCACCCTTTTTTAAAGGCCATTGACTTGGTATATTAGAACAGTCATGAAACAAGGAATGAAAGCAAACTGCACATGTACTGATTCAGTTGAAATTCAAGTGTGTATATAAAGATGAACATTGTTTTGATCACTAGTGAATATCAAACCTTTTCCAAGTTTGATTGCTTTTGAAAAAAGAGCCAATTTTAATGAAGGATTGAATTTACCAAGCTGTACCTTAGCAACAAGCCTCCTGAATTAGATGTCTTGTTGCACATGAAATTCAGAGTTATGAATACCTTAAATACATTAAGCTCATGCATATTTCTGTCTGGGTACTATTAATTTCAGTGTTATTAGGGGAAGGACCTATTGATGCAAACAGGTTGAAATCCTTATAAAGAAAAATATACAATCACTCTTAATAAATCATCCTCTCCGTTCTTTTTCACAATAGACAAGATTTGAATTTGAAAATAAAATCTATTCACTCGTTTTTGAGAATATAATTATGAATACAACTATGTAATTAATGGAATTTGTGTGAAATGTAAGGATACAGTGAGAAATTAATAAATAAAAAATATGCATGTTTATATATGCTGCTTAACTATATTCACAAACAATGCAGGTCCAGACTCTCAAGCTTGATGTTATCCAGCTTCCCACACTAGCCTCATCAAATCACCTAGCAGAAGCACTTTGTTCTATGCCAAACCTGAGTGACATGACAATTGGAAGGAATCTCGAAGAGGAGTTCTACTCTACATTGAGTGCAAAGGCATCGTCCATACAGGTATGTGTGTCATAATGTCAATGTCATGGAGAGTCATTGATATGGGGCACATGTATGTATGTCTGTTTGTTGGAACATGTAGGAACATGTTGGAAGCCATATAAAGAATATAAATATCGTGAATAAATTGTATACATTAATAGTAGATGCATATTTACAGGTATTATGAATTACATTGCTTTTAAGAATAGGACTTATCAAAAAGATATTTTGAAAATATTTTGGTATTATACAAACATGATATGAAAAATATCTTGAAAATGATTAGACAAGCAATGAATGTTACTAAAATGGCAGCTCAGATAACAATAATTGAAGGGATTGGGTAACTTTGTCACAGATTCTGAAACAAAATCCTGGATTAAGCTCATGCTTCAATGATAATTATTAAGTTTTAGGTCAGCACGGAACCCCATGACTTTTACAAGCAGATGGCCTGTCTGATTTTCAAGATATTTATGATTGGAAATCGGATTCAAAATCGAAATCAAATTTTGCTTTTTCCTAAATATGCGTGTATAGATCAGCTTCTTATTTAAACTTTATTTACAACTAATGCAGGTCCAGACTCTCATGCTTCTTGATGTCAAGTTTCAGACACAAGCCTCATCACATCACCTAGCAGAAGCACTCTGTTCTATGCCAAACCTGACTAACCTGACACTGCTTGGAAGCGATATCAATGAGGAGTTCTATTCTACATTGAAAGCAAAGGCATCATCCATGCATGTATGTTTGTACTAATGTAAATGTCAAGGAGATGGTCATTGAAAGAAAAAAAGACCAGTAATGATTATATGGTGAACATGTATGTTATCATTTTTTGTTAAAAAAATGATAGAACAGAAAATATGTGCTAGATATACTACTGTTGTTAGATCTAAATGTTTCCATAAACAGACTTAAATTTCACAATTTATGGCAGCCACATACCTTTGAATATATATGCAGGTCTTGGCTAATATCGGGAAATATCTCATATGAAGTTTTTTTCATCCATGTTTGGCAATGTTAAGTGCTTTTCTTTTAATGTAGATACCTCAGCCCGAATTCACAAAGGAGGTTTAATCTCTTGTGCAAAATTTGTCTCACTCTAGCTTTTAAGATTCTCTGTACTTCTTTTATTTTCTTCTTCTCTTTTTAATGGAATGTAACTATTGCTCTGATGAGTGTATATCAAAGAATTCCAGAATGAAAGAGATCCACTTACTTGTAACTGAAACAAGGTTTACAAGTAATGTTTCTGTTATATGTTATAGGGTTGTTTTCCTCAGATCAGGGAGGGAAACTTCAGGCTCAATGGAGTTGCTCAAGATGACTTGAACTCATTTCTTCACAACCTCACATGATCGCAAAGGTCAGTACAGTAGATGTGATTTTAAAAAATACAACTCGGATAACAGCATATGGACTTTTCAGAAGTGGTGCTATATAGAAACAATATAAAGATCCTTTGAAGTTTAATGTAATACGAAAAGATACAATGCTGATATATACGCCAGCAATTTAAGATTTCCAGTCTGTCAGAAATAAATAACAATTAATATCTCAAGATGATTGAACTTATTTCTTCACACCCTAACATGTTTGTCAAGGTAAATACAGTATGTATGATTTAACAAAATTTACATTCAGATAACGGCATGTAGCCTTTTCAGGAATAGTGCAATACAGAAACAATATAAAGAGCCTCTAATGGAATACTAAGGAAAGATACAACGCTGAAACCCCAGCAGAGAGCATGTGATGAAGTGATAATGTGTACCTTAAAATAATTTAAAATTTCTTGTCTGACAAAACTACATATTTAGTAACAGCTTTTCTGAAGAATTTCCCTACTGTAAAGTGCTTTCAACCTTTAATTTGTAGATTTTTTTGTATGTTTTCTTGATATTTTTTTTACACTGTAGTCTCAGCAGACCTGGGCAGCTCAAATGACTTGGATGGTTAGGCAAACTCAGGCAACTCCCATGACGTCCAGCTCTACTCTGTTGTGTAACCCTCCAGTCTCTGGATATCATCAACCTGCCATGTCGAGATGGCACTTTCAGATGCTCCATTCAACCAACGATTGTAGAACAGATCTAGCAGACCTCAGCCTTGTCAGGATCACTCCACTTCAGGATTCCAATCAGCTTCGTCAGGATCGTCCAATTGTACAGAAAATAACAAGTTATTCATATAGGGCAGGTTCTTCCAGTCAAGTATCACATTCAACCACTTTTTGTCTCCAATCCAAAGCACAAGCATTACCGGTTTAGATCATGACTTTCATGTTTGCAATACATCAGATACAGTATGCAATTCTCTCAGACACACAGAGAAGGTAGCAACAGTCGGAGCAGGCCTTATAAGAGGCAAGCTCCTTCTGCTTAGTCAAGAGTTCCACAGAATGGAATTCCAGAGAAGCAATCAAAGTATGAAGTCTAGTTGCTATGGTATCGGAAGAGTAAGACAGTGTCCCACTTATACCTAGGTGGAGAGTGGCAGACGTGGGTTAATGCCTTGTCAATGATGTTAGTGCATTAGAGTTAATTAGACAGTTTATGGAGTGCATGTATGTACCAAATTTATGTGTATTGTAGACTTGTACTTTTCTGTTTTTAGGTGATATGCATGCAATGTATGAAATACCACTCAACGTGAGTTGAGTTTGTGAATTTGTTACCAGAAATGACCCAGATGTTAAAGCCATATTGCTCTAGTTATCATGTCAGCTTACTTATGGGTTAGTAGAAAAAGGGGACCAGCCTAGATAGACCAATGGCCTTTTCTGGTCCCTCACATCCCTACTCTACCCATTAATTATTGTTAGTGTTACTGTTGTTGTTGTATTTGTTCTTATCATATTTTATATATAGGCCTATTGCATTTTATATTATTGTATTTGAATGTTATATTGTTTTAAGTTTTTTTATTGGATGTAAAATAAACTGAACTTGAACTTGATAGAACTCAGTATACTTGAGAACTAGCTTTGTCTAGTAAGGGTGTAAGTCATAGGCCTGAGTTATCAGTGTAACATTTTATCTGACATGGATTTTTGTTTGTAAATTTAGAAATATATCCAGTTCTAGTTTTTAAAATCCATTTGAGGAAATATTATCCTGGATTTTCTTTACATCACTCCAGTGTTTGTGTAATTGATGCTATAATATATAAATAGCTGTCTATTTTGTCAATGTAACATGCCTGAGTTATTAGTGTAATATTTAATTTGACGAGGATTAATGTTTGTACATGTTGAACTACATTCACAAGTACTACATGTATATAATGAATCCTTTTGAGGAAATAGTTTCCAGGATTCTCTTTACATCATTCAAATGTACATGTAAATATGCTGCTATAATTATATGATACATGTTTATTCTAATTTTATCCAGTACTGGTTTTCAATAACTTTAATGATACATATTCTAAGCTTTTCTTCGCATCATTATTATTATGATTATGCAATGATGTGATACATGTATCTTTTGAACTTGTATATGTTTGTCGTACTTCCCTTGTAAATATGTTTATATTCTAGTAAGTTTGCATTCCTGATTGGCTTTAACATACACATGTAGACACTACTCCTTTGAACATTCCGTTACCTTGCCTGTTCGTTCGTTTGTGTCTCCTTAGATCAAGATAGTTATGTATTATCACCATCGTCTTCTGATTATTAAAGTGATGTCACTTTTTTTGTAATCCACTCTGATTTTCATAATAGACAATGCGAATCGCTCAGATCTGTGGGTTTAGCCTGAATTATGTCATGCAAAAGGATGAACTAAACGGGTCTTTCTTTCTATATATATCAATTGGATGATCATGAATTACTGAAATGAAGTTTACAGTGCTCTAGATGTGGGTTAGCAATATACGTCTGCTCCCCCAATATTTGATACTTTATAATAGGACATTCTCGTAAAGTAACCAAATTTATAATTAAGCACTTTGATACGAAATTTTTCATTCACTCGTTTGGAATAATTGTATTTCAATAATCAGAATGGAAATTGCATATATTACGTGTTGTTAGGTAGGGCAAGCCATAATGTTTGTCCTACCTAGCAACAAATAATGTATTCAATTTGAAGTCTGACTATTGAGATACATTTATTCGTTTATTTTTTAAATGTGAATGAAATAATTTGTATCGGGACGCTAATTGAGAAAGGCATATGCATAAATTTGTTTACATGACAGAAATGGCCTAAGTGCATGTCATAAACAGTCATTAAAATTAGACTAAAAAAGGAAAGATTTAAATATAACTTCTAAATCTCTCTCTGATCTCTTTAAATAATGTGAAATCTAGGAGAGACATGGGAAGACGAAGAGAGAGAGGGGGGGGGGGGGCTTCGATGGAGTGAGAGAAGGAGGGAGAGAGAGGGGGCTAGGTAGGGCGAGGGAGAGATAAGAGAAACTGACACAAATGTAAACTTCAAATTGAGAAAGCAAGAAAATACAAAAATATAGAGGAGCAGGAAAGGGAGATGCTAACAAAAACAAACGAAAATTTAAAAAGGTGAGTGGGGAGAGAAGATCAATAAAAGGGGAATTTAAACTGAAAAATAAAAGCCAGGCAGAGCATGGGAGACGGTGAAAACTAGATGACTTAATTTGGAGGGAGATGAAAGAGAAAAAAACGAGAGAGGGGAGCACAATATATTTGTAAAGCGCTTAGAGACATTTGTATTAAGCGCTATATAAAAATTTAATATTATTATTATTATTAAAGGAAATAGAGTGGGATGAGAGACGTAGAGAGACAGACATCAATATTGATGACGGAAGACAAAGTGAGGACAAAATAGAGAGATATGTGTAAAAATGAATGATAGTGAGGGGTGGTGGTGAGAGAAAACGATCATAGGGTGATAAAAAGAGAAAATAAATATTAATGATTACAGAGAGGACTGAGAAGAAAGGGGAGTAGATGAATGTACGTGAGAGGAGCAGAAATAAGGAAGATAATTAAAGTGTAAACATTAACAGAAATATGGAGGAATGGGACATGCATGAGCTAGAGAGATAGAGAAGACAGTAAGGGTGATGAAGAGGGAATGGAAAGAGAGAAAACAAAATACCAGGAGAAATGAATTGGAAAAGAGAGGGAGAACCCATCAATTAGTATTGTAGAGAGAATATGAGAAGGAAGAGAAATGTAGGGAGAGGGGACAGATCCCTACCAGGCAGGGGCGTAGACAACGGGGGGGGGGGATGAGGGGGGACGGCATGTACAATCATCCCCCAGGTTTTGGGGAATGATATTTGCTTACTTAATAAGTAATAATGATGATAATAATAGTAATAATAATAATGATAACAATTATAATATTAATAATAATAATAATTATGATGATGATAATAATAATCCTCATCATTATTGTAATTGTGTTTATTGTTATTAGCCGCATTCACACGGTGAAAGCCAATTCAGACGGTAAAAAAAAGAAAATCTTACAAGTATTTTGTGGTTATCTTGTGGTTTGGAAACCACAAGATAACCACAAGATTAAACAGGCGCGGATCTACGGGGGGGGGGGGGGGTAGGGGGTTTAAACCCCCCCTTGGGAGGCCCAAAAAAAAAGGGGGAAAAAAGAAAGAAAAAAGAACGCACGGTGGAGAGAAACCCTTTCAAGTGCAAATATTGTGAGAAGATATTCAACTCATCTGGTAACTTAACCAAACACATGATAACTCTGGATATAACTGTGTATTTAACTGTTACTTGATTTAAAAAGACGTTATCATGCACTGCTTTTTATGGTCTCCATTGTGTTAATAGATGCCAGGAAAACATCACTTACGGGGTTCAAAATAACACCCCCCCAAAAAAAATCGGCTCGCCGCTTCGCCCCCCCCCCCCCCTTAGCAAAAAAGCTAGATCCGCCCCCTGAGTCATCTCCCCCCAGGTGTACGAACCTGTCTACGCCATTGCTACCAGGGGTCATAGGAAAAAAAAACGCAATCATGGAGAATGACAGAGAGATATGGACGAAGGGATGATATAAGCCTATATATTATATATACAGTGCGTCCCAAAAATACCGAAACCGAGAATTATCAATGTTTTATCATAATTAATCACAATTATAATTAATAAATGACCACATATTTGTAAAGCTTAGACCCTCCTCTTTCATTTGGTGCAACGCATATTATGCATATTTCACGCATGAGTGATTAAAAACACTTTGAAGAGAGGGTGTCAAACAGTCCTTTGGCGGGCGGTATCTTAATTTCAAAGAGAAAATCTCATATTTTGAAAGTCCATCTTTTACCCTTTCATACTTGATGCATGGCTGATCGTCAACGAAACGGAGTAAAGTCGTTTGTCAACTCTGTTTGTTGCTACGACAGGCAGCCAGTGAAAACGGATTTGTTTAATCAAATTTATATATATATATATATATATATATTTATTTATTTATATTATAGGGATACATGTATACGGGGGGGCGGTCGCCCCCCCCCCCCCTCAAAAAAAAAAAAAAAAAAAAACGGCGGCTAAACAAAAAGAAAGAGAGAGAAGAGAAAAAAAGTAAGAGGATCGAGGTAGGACAAAAAAAGGAG
>JAVYIG010009463.1:0-78069 GCA_035222895.1 Strongylocentrotus droebachiensis
TTCACTGCTGCTGCTCCCAAACTGGAATAACCTACCCATATCTCTGTGCAACCAACAATCTGTCAATACCTTCAAATAATATCTCAAAACTCACCTCTTGTTTTAACAACATACTGTAAAGCACATTTGAACATGTATATGGAAAATGCGCTATATAAATACATTATTTTTTATTTGTATTATTATTATTATCATTAAGAGCTTCACCTCTAGTGCACACATATCCATCCTCATACCTCGGTCGCATTAACAAGAACAATAGCGACTTTTCGCAACTGGCGACGTGGCCTTCTACAACACTAATCTTAGCGAGGGGTCGCAATCAGAACAAAAATTTCCGCGTAGCATCCATACCTACGGTGGTATTCAGCCGAATTAGCGTCGGGAGTCGAGCTAGTACGGGGTGGCGTGATCAGCCAATCAGAGCGCTTGTTAACTGTGACGGCGAGGCTCGCATGCAAATGACGGAACGACTCTTCTGACGTCATGCAAGCGCGGAAACTCCCACGTATTTGCAAAACTGCAAACAGATCGCGACGGTATATAGCCAGAGTACGGAAACGGTCACAGCTCATTTAAATACGTCGTAGTCAGCACTTGCCTCGCCGTGCGAATAGTCGCTATTAGGGACTTTTAGAAATGCACGTCAAGAGCTTTGACTGCAACGTGTGACGTCATTTTAAGGCACTGCGCATGCAATATGTCGTCTCAGTCGGCGATCGAGAATGCGTCAACCTTGATTTTCCTAAATCTAGTACATGCATACATACATACATATTTACATTTATATAGCGCCTTTACATGCTGAAAGGTACTAGTATGCCGCGTGCGCCTTTACAGTTCCTCAGGTAGACAAAAGAACATCCCTTCCCTGCTATTATGTAAAAATGTGTAGCACAGGTGTCACATATTAGCAGTGAAGGGATGTTCTTTTGTTAAGGGTAGAATGAGGAACTGTATATTTTGTCCTCTTTCTTTGTCCGTGATGTTTATTGTGTTACTTCCTGCATGCATATCGTCGAGTGCAATCTAAAAGATTTCTAATTGTAGCCAACATGGGCAGTTAAGTACGTTGACACGCATGATCAGTCGGCGTTCGTCGTGTTCTCGTTCACTCATTCTAAAAGTCCCTAATGACAGACCGACAACAGACCAAATAAATAACTACATTACCCTCAGTAGTCAGTAGCCAAGAATTTGTCGGGTTTTGAGTTGGTTTGGCAGAGTAAATGAGGTATTATATAAGGAACACTCGAAGGTGCCTATAAACAACGTACCGGTATACATAACATATGAAAACACCTTTTGAAAAATATACATATCAAAAAGTGAAATGATATTCAATTCAATTCAATTCATTTATTTTTCCTCTTTCAATCGTTCATATTTACAATGATGGTAAATTTTATCATATTCACATATTGCACAAACAATACATTAAATAATAAACATGAAATTGAAAGGGAAGGAGGGCCAACTAAAAAGCAGAGCTTGTAGGGTGTAAGCCCCCCGTAAAAGTAATTATTATGAATTATTATTTTATGAGAAAGAAAAAAAAAATAACAATAACATGATTCAGTTATACAAAATATCACTTTTAAACGCAAAACATTGATAAATACATACATGTTTATAAAAAGAGACAATCAAAGTTGCATAAAGTCACACTACAAATTATATTTGATTGGGGAATGCAATAGCCAAGTAACTATTCAGAAGAAAGCTTTTAAGTCTCCTTTTGAAAATTTGTATCGAATTACATGTATAATATCATTTGAAAGAAAATTCCACAGTTTTGGACCTGTAAAAAACAAATGTCTTTTGTGCAAAATATATTGAATGGATAAGAATGACAAAATTAACTGTGAGATTTTGATTCCCTTATTTCTGCAGATTGTCGGATTCATGTACTGGACAGTGGTGGCCAGCTACTGGATGGGGTACGTTTTTCATTCTACTGGTTGGTATAGCTGGGTAATCTTTGTCTCTGTGACCACATGGGTCATCACGGTCATACTCTTCATTCTTTTCCTCTTGTCGCTGACCAAACAGGTGACCATTATCAACTGGGTGGTAACGGTAAGAAGCCATTATTATCTCTTACGGTCAGGGACCGTGTTGTTTTTACATATCATGGGAGAAAAGTTTGTGAAAGTTTCACAGTGTGAAATAAATAATGGAATATAAAAATGGAATTAGAAGACAGAATTATTCTTGCAAAATATTTCTTGATGGACAGTATTGATTTACATACATCAGTTTATGAATATATTCCACTGTACTAGGTAAGAGCTTAAGTTTAATAATTCAATAATATCCTTTGGCTAAGTATTTCTTCCTGAGTTAAAAATGAATGTATAATAGTAAAATACTTCAGCCAATCACTTTGGAACCCTGACAGTGTGCCCAATTTGTTGTGCATTGGCTCTGTTTCATACAAATTGTTATCAATAACAAGTTGCATTTGATTGGCTGAGAGCAAATTTGTTATAGAAAATATGTCACTTTATATTGATGAAAAGTTTTATGAAACAGGGCCGAAGGAGCATATACCGTAAATCTCCGTGTATAAGGCGCACCTGTGTTTTTGTTGTTGTTGTTTTGTTGCCGAAAACACATGTGGGGAAGGACCTTCATTTAACATTGAGGTGCAGTTGAAGGCGCTGATTTGTGCTTGTGAACTTGTCACAAATAATACTAGTAACAATGTCAATTTTAAAAGAATGTGTAAGATCATTAATGTAAATTAAAAACAATAGAGTACCTAGGATTGAACCTTGTGGTACACCATTTGTTATAGAAAAAAAATTTGAGGAATTATTATTATAAACTACATATTGAGATCTATTAGAAAGATAACTTTCAAACCAAGATGACAGACAAATTTGAGTGTTGTTGTAGTTTCCGAGTGGTGAGTCAACACACTGATTACTGAGCTGGGAGACATTGCCAGGCATAGCGCCATAAATCGAAACTATAAAAAAGATTATTAAAAAAAATCTGTGCCTGTGTATAAGACGCACCCCAGACTTTCAATTTGTTTCGGCGGCAAAAAAGTGCGCCTTATACACAGAGATTTACGGTACTTTAAAAAAAAATTCTTTCTACACCCCCCCCCCCCCCCTCCCCACCATTGCTGAGACTGAGAAAACACTAGACCAAGATATTCCTAACATGTTTGTTTTATACTTCTTGATTGGCTGTGTGAAGTAGCAACATTTGGCTACCGTAATTAACGGTGTATAAACCGCACCTTTTTGCCGCCGAAAAAAATTCAAAGTTTCGATTTATGGCGCTCTGCCTGGCAATGTCTCCCAGCTCAGTAATCGGTGTGTTGACTCACCACTCGGAAACTAAAACAACACTCAAATTTGTCTGTCATCTTGGTTTGAAATTAATCTTTCTGATAGATTTCAATATGTAGTTTATAATAATAATTCCTCCAATTTTTCTTCTATTACATGGTGTACCACAAGGTCCTATCCTAGGACCTGTACTGTTTTTTTAAATTTACATTAATGATCTTACACATTCAGCTGCACCTCGCAGTTAAATGAAAGGCCTTCCCGCGTGGGTTTTTTAACATGGACCCGGCGAAAAAAGTTTTTAAAGGGCAAAAAAGAGGGGTGCGGTTAATACACGAGGGGGGTTTATACAACGTTAATTACGGTAAGTTATATGATAGCATCCTTTACTCTCTGCTCTGTAACCCGTTGACTCCGGGAACTGGGTGGCTGCTGTGTCAAAGAGATTTACACATTTTGTGTTGTTGTCCTCACCTGTTCCATTTGGCCAGTCCTTTTGATGAGTTTGTTAAATACCGATGAATAAAATAATAATAATGATATTGAATATTTATATAGCGCACATATCCACCATGCAAGGTGCTCAAGGCGCTCCAATATTACCCCGGCTCTGTTAGGCTAGCGATTTCAGCGCTCACAGCATTCAAGGAATTCCTTCCTAACGGTTCCAATTTAACACCTGGGTGGAGAGTGGCAAATGTAGATTAATGTCTTGCCAAAGGACATTAGTGCCGTGGCGGGACTCGAACCGTAGACCATGTGATCCACAGTCCATCGACTTATCCACTAGACCACAACACATCTACATCTACATCACTAAATGATAAGAAAACACTTTTTCAAATCTACCAGGCCGAGTGGATGAAGAAAGCACATTGCTTGCTACATTTCATAGCCGCGATAATTATCAGTGATGGTAGATTTACATTTTTGTTGTAATCTTTACTTGTTTTCTGTTGTTTGGTCTGCCCTTTATGATCAATTTATTAATTACCAATGAATAAAATGTCACTTAATGATACAAAAACTCTATTTCTTCAAATCTACCAGGAGCTGATCAACAATGCTGCAGCTTGCTTGCTACATTTCATAGCTGCAATAGTCATTAGTATACGTGCTGGCGGATTTGCCCGGATATATCCGCATGGAAAGATTATATGGGGATGTGTAAGTATCGGGTTCTTTTATTTAGGATCCTCAGATGGTGGATAAAATAAGGATATATTTACTGCTTTGAGAGGCATAGTGGTTTCTATAGGGTCAAGGGAAACTCACAACATGCTATGACCCCAAGGCGCTTGCGCCGCGGGGTCATAGCAGGTTGTGAGTTTCCCGAGACCCTATAGAAACAACTATGCCTCGAATATTAAAAGCCGAAAAAAAGGAAAATGTTGACTCACCCATTTAGGTTTCCATCTCTTTGAAGTCATGAATATTAACACCAACAATAACTTGTGTACAGTATGAAATCCAACTGTTTACATCTCCGAGGTCCGTGTTGACATTTCGCAAGAACTCTTCAAATATTTTAATGCCGTATTTTACTGCATACTTCGTATTTTTGCTATCAGCAGAATCGATTAAGTCTTGCAGCTGAATGTCATCCATAAGTTGAAATCTTGGCATAGCTGTGTCCTCCATTTTGCCTCTTTATTGACAAAAAATTGGAAACAAAAAAACCCCAGTATTTTGCGATCGAGACTAGTACACAAAATGGCGATCGGTCGTCTGCGCTGCGTGGATTGGTAGATTCGTCGCCTGAATGCAGCGACCAAAATCGAATTGCACTCAAACACCGTTAACGGTATTGCGCATCGGTCATCGCACAAAAGAAACTTATACGGTAACACGTAAACCAAAATGGGGATCGCAGCAAAATGACGTCACGTTTCACAGCCATGGAAAAAGTGCTATGAAAAATGGGTATAAACCGGTAGAGCCGGGAAAAATGACTATGAATTTCAATTAGCGGGCATGGTTAAGAACATGACTGCATTTTCAACCAATCAGAAGACAGGATTAGTAAAGAATCTTAAAATGA
This sequence comes from Strongylocentrotus droebachiensis, assembly GCA_035222895.1. NCBI lineage: Eukaryota > Metazoa > Echinodermata > Echinoidea > Camarodonta > Strongylocentrotidae > Strongylocentrotus > Strongylocentrotus droebachiensis. The sequence goes on from JAVYIG010009463.1 coordinate 5,347, forward strand.
GGTATATAAATGATATTAATATTATCACGCTGACTGAATAAGGAAAACATAATAATGAACTGCGTTTTAGATCTCATCATTTTATTAAGGGGAATGTTTTAAATTAAAGTATGGACATGTACTTCCATTGTGCTCCCGATCAAATAGGAGTTGTCATTTTTATGGAGCTTTACATGTATCATACAAACAAAATCGTCAAAAGACGGCATTATATAGTGAGTAGAAACTAAATTCAGTGTCCATGTTATGATAATGATCTTTTTTGTTAATTTATGTCTCGTCAAAATTAAGATAGGTGATTGCATGCAGTTGGAAAAGTTTATGTAGGATTTTACATTTATATTTTATTGTATCAGGGCATTTGTATTGATTGTGAAAGTGCTGAAGAGCAGACAGTTGTTGTAGTAGTAGTAGTAGTAGTAGTGGTGGTGGTGGTGGTGATGGTGGTAGTAGTAGTAGTGTTAATAATATTTGTTATTATTATTTAAGTATTTTATTATTATTAATTATATTATTATCATTATTATTGTTATAATTGTCATTATCATAATTATTGTTTTTGTTATAATTATTATTATAATTATTATTATTATTATTGTCATTGGTATTATTATTATTATAAAAAGATTAAACTTGTTGCCCATCCCTTGCCTTTCCAGCTGTGCGGATGGACCCTTGTCGTCCTCTATGGCATCAGTACATTCTTCAACGTTCGTGAATTCCAAGCCATGGGTGGCCTCGGCACCTTGCGCTTCCCTGGCCAGGCCGCAACGACTACCACCACCACTACAACCACCACACCTGCAGCCACCACACGGCAGCAGGTTGAGCAGCCCCCTGTCTCTGTGGACGAGAAGGGCCAGGACCCCCTCACCTAGCTACCCCGGGGGCCCGTTCTCCTAAATCCATCGTCCATGCTCGTTGTCAGTGAGTTACCAAGCCGGCCGTGGAGGGGCGAAAGAGATCACTTCTGGGGGGTAACTCTTTTTTAAATTAAGAGGTTATTACATTTTCTCATATTTTCTGTGGGTACACTTTCAGTGTGTAGACACGTGTTTGCAGCTGTTCAGTGCCTAGTGATTCAGACTTGAAAGGTACTATTTGCTATCATCTGTTCAGAGCCACAATAGGCATTAAATCTGTGTTTAAAGTCTATGAGATAATGCCCTTTTGGCTCTAAACAGACAAGATCCGATATTTTCAAGTGAATAACAAATTTACAATAGATTGTGCACCAAAATGTATCTTTAAAAAAAAGCTTGACAAAAGTTTTTTGTAAGTTCAATCAAAATGAAATCATCTACTGTGTTGAAAGAGAAATTGTGACTTCTTTGCTTTTCATTGTTTTGTAAATGTTATGATTCCTTACCAATATTTAGTGTTTTAGTACTTATTTTTTTGTTGTTGTAAATACATACAAACACATACACTTTGGGGATATCTTGCTGCCTGTTTCACTTTAGATTGATATTGTGTTATTGCCCCGAAATTTTAGATATTACCTTTCGGAGACTGAGTTGTGACTATTGTGGAAACGGCAAACAGGTTTGAAATTGACACCCTGGTATTCATGGCATTATCTTGAAAAATACCTTTTTATGAATGTTCAACCGTCTACGGTAGTCATTATTTTTGTATAGGATAGTATTATTTAAAAAAAGATACATGAAGAGCGATATGGAAAAAAATTGCTCTCTTGGCCCTTAAACACTACAAACCTTTGGATTTTATAGAAGAAAATCAAAATATTAAAGTAGAACAAATTCTAAACAAAATCCTGGATTTAGCTCATGCTGCAATCATAATTATAAACGTTTAGGTCAGTCAGGAATACCTTGACTTTTACAAGCCAATCGCAAGTTTGATTATCAAGATATTTATGATTGGAATTTGAAATTTCAAAAATCGTTTTCCCAACAGTTTTTATAACACTACAGTCTATAGAGGAAAATGAGTACCGTAGTGTAATACCAGTCACTCAAAGATTTTTACTTTTTTGAAGCACTTTATGATGATTTTAAAGCGCAATATTTTTAGGGCTTCAATATTACACCATATCATGGACACTGATAACACGTAGGGCCATGCATCTCAGATTTGCAAAACTGGAAACTACTGATAGCCTATCAAAAGAAAGATATGAAAATATTGAGCTGTATATAGGCCTACTAGGAGTGTTGCATTATGCAATGTACACAAAAATAAAGGGTATCAAGAAAAATTACAAGTGTGTCTTACTTTCCTAAATCTCAGGACTGAATGAACTTATCTAGCCTTGCGGACTTGCTGTGGTGAATGCACAGTTTGCACTTTACATCTCTCAATGTGTAGGAATGTGGATAGTTTTGTTTTATTAGGAGTTGTGATTGTTGATTACAGCGTTATGATAGCGTAAAAGAATAAAAGGCTCACTTGTGAGGAAATGGAAAGGATCGCCACTTTGAAGGTGCAGATCAAAATACAAACCCTTAAGGCTCGTTTACATCTGAAGTGGTAAACCGCTTTGTTTTTTAAAACGTTTGTGGAAATGAATAACTGCGCGCAACAAAGATCCTAAGCCTCTTCACTGAGCTCTGTGTTAAATATAACTTTTAAGTGTATTACACTTGTATCGTTATAGAGGTATCATGTTCCAGTGGATACATCACCAGACTGGATCACATGATTTGTGGTTTGAGTCCCAGTAATTGCACTAATGTCCTCTGACGAGGCATTAATGTACATTTGCCACTCTCCACCTGGGTGTAGTAAATGGGTACTTGGCGGGAAGTTATTCCTTGAATGCTTTTAGCACCTTAGGGTAGCTGGGCTGAAGCCAGGTCAATACTACTACCTTGTGTAGGCACTTTCAGCATCCCCTGGGATGGACATCAATATAAATGTACTTTTTATAATTATGATAAAAACAAACGCGATTGATTCACCGCATCACATTTGAACGAGGCTTTATTGAGGTGATTTTACTGTTATTTGTACATGTTAAAGTTAGGTTTGATGTGGAACATAGTTTGTTCATTAGAATTTGTATGGAGTGTATTACTGAAGATTTAAAAAAAAATGCAATGTGAGTTTGTCATGAACTGAAATTTGGCTCTTTATGTTGTGACAAGTTGAAATTGTATGCTCATTGAAAGTTATGAAAATTGAAATCACAATTTAAGATTCGACATTATTTGGAAATAAATCTTGTCAAGTACTCAAATTAGATTTATACCAAAGTTTCTTAGTATCCAATGGGTGCCATTCCTGTTGAAATGTATTTCCTGGTTTTGAGTGGAATAGTAACAAAAAGAGTGATATCATTTGATTTATTTAAAATACTGGTACCAAATTTCAAGAGCTCTCATAATCCGGATCGAGGATTTAAGCTCAGGCATTTGATTATTGCTGTGAGAATATGTAACTGATATGGGAACCAACTTTAGACCAACAATATAGGTAATGTTCAAACCAACAAAAATTTGTTGGTGCAGTTAGGGTTTGAACTGGGACCGTGTCATCCAGGGTTTGTTGGTATAAATCACTACATTATAATATACCTGTAACTCTACAAAAGATGGTGGTTCCAACGTTTTCTTTCTTGCCATTAAAATTAAAGTTTTTTTTTTTTGTGCATTAATACAACTGCCAAAAAATGTATATTTATTTTTAGAGTCACCAATTCTGTATAACAACATGTTATTTTCATAACCAGTGAGAGATAGATCGCTTGTGGGTTGATTCAGTTGAATCTTCCTTTCGTTTTATACATGTATCAAAAACTGAAAGATGGAATGTTCCTTAGAAATAGCATTTATATTATTCATAATTTAGTGATTTTTGTTTGTGATTTGATGTGTAGATTTTTTTCATTTATTGAATGTTGAAGTTGCAGTTCCAATAGAAGTATTTTGTAGTGTGTTAGCCTGTATAATATATTGTATTTGAAATAATAATTTGCTGAATTATCTTACTCTGAATATTTTCATTTAATTATCTTTTGTTTGGAAAGTTTCACCCGTTATATATATTTTTTTTTTTGCTTATGCTTTTTTTTCTTCTTTTTTTAGAAACTATATTCGTCTGCCCCTACCCCCTCTTCCTTCATATCTCTCTCTCTCTCTCTCTCTCTCTCTCTCAATATATCCTTAATTCTTCTGTAGATAATCATTTGTCATACACTAGCTCAGTACTATACCAACTTTAATATAGATGTATTTAACAACTTATCTGTATGTAACCACATGTTCTGAAATCAATCGACTGTCTTATGATCATTTTCATATATTGTCATGAAATATATTAGAAGTTACAATTCATCTTTGGATCTTTGTGATTGATTTTGACTTCAATCTCTTTTATATTACTGTTGTGCCTCCCGTGGTAACGGCAGGTTTAGTAGTCTAAAATTCCGCACCTTACCGGGTATATTACACCTCATTTTTATATATCTTATATCACAAAAGAATATCAAACACGAATGTCTCTCTTTGAATGTACTTCAAATGTACTTTCTACGAAAGCTGAATTTGTTCCATGTTGACAGAACCATCCTGAGGTTATTCTACAAGTCAATAATAGAAAGTGTAATGCTTTTTAGTTGCACCAGACAGGAAAATCTTAAGAAGTTGCAGAGAATAGCCAATCATGCTGGCAAGAGGATTGACGAAGTACAGATTTGAAACAGGAATGCGTTAGTACAATACTGAAATAGGTATCCCAGATTTTGGAAAATGGTAATCACCCCCTCAATTGATCCTTGCTATACCCTAATGGGCATGGTGGCTCAGTCGTTAGAGCGCCCGCCCGGCCGAGTCATACCAAAGACTTATAACAATGGGACCCTCTGCCTTCTAGCTAGGCGCTCAACATATTAGATTGGAGAAGGGTTATATGTTGTTATGCAGGGCCCGCTGGAAGAACAGTTTCATAACTGAAGTGGCTACCCTGGGTAAATAAAAGTTATTATAATTATTATTATTATTAATGCGATTGGGGAAGGGGTACAGATCAATGAATGCTCGAATTTCACGATTCCTTAATTCCTTTGTCCCGCTTTCCATTCGTAAATACAATGAACAACTCCAGTCAAATTGAATAGGCCTGTATCTTGCCACTTAAGCCCCTTTCACACCGGATCTGCGTAGAGTTGCGTAGTGTTGCGTACCGACTACGCCGAAGTTAAGCTGCGTACTCATGAATAAATTGATGCTTCGGCGTAGTCCCTGCGTAGGCTTGCGTACGATCGGCGTATAGTTACGTACCCTGTGCGTAGGCACCGCGTACCTTCGGCGTAGGCAATTGGCGTAGGGTTACGTACGGTTGCGTAGGCCTGGCGTAGGGTTGCTTACGGTTGCGTAGGCCTGGCGTAGGGTTGCTTACGGTTGCGTACGATTGCTTACTGTGGGAGAAAATGCCATGTAAAATGCAATAGACGCTCGTAGGAGCCGCGAGTATAGCCATTGGCGCTTTATTAACATATATAATAAAAAAATATGTTAAAAAGACAGTTCAATTTATTTTATAAATGAACTGTGCAATGTACAAAGAATTGTACATGTTATTACATGTGAACATAACTTGATCTTAGTATAATAATAACATTCTGACAAACTGTGACATCCAAGGGCCAGTGGGTCTCTTTTGCATGCGTGAAATAGGGCTGAAACGCCAATTTGCGTAAAATAGTGAGTGCAGAAAATAACATTTATAAACCTGCCATAAGTAAAAAGTGGCATTTGGTACACGTTTTTGACCGTTAATTTTTCAGATTTTTTAGTAGGTATTAGCAACTGCTGAGGTTATTTTGCAGTAATGTTAATTTGTTCAAGATTTTATTTTCCAAAAAATGCAGACATTTTTTTTGATGTACTACATTATTGTACTATGTATCATTCAAAAGGGTAATATATGAACTTTCTTTTGATGAACATTGTAAGGTCACGTGATGTGATTTGATACCTCAAAACGCCAACAAAAGAGAGCGCTTATTTTGATTTGTGAATAAATGTGGACAGAAGTCTGATATTTGTTGACCATATCTCTTTCTTTCACTCATTTGTAAAATATCATTTCATAACAGTTTCCTGAAAGTTTGAAGACGATATCTGTTGTCCTTGGTCCGTAACGTATTTGTGTGTGACAATGTAATGATATAAATGTTAGTCATTTATTAAATTTAAAGAAATACTTCTGACATACACACTCACTCAGTCTCACTAACAGAGTGAGAAAAAATTATTTCTTTGCTCATTTCAATTAAACAAAATTATATTACAAACATACAAACATACAAACAGGACAACAAACGTACATACAAGCAAACAAACCGACACAAATACATACAGATTTCCACAAAACATAATAAAATTTTCGCATGAGGCATCAGTTTATGAATCTTATCTCTGTTTATTATATCAACAGCCTGAGATGTCAATTATCACAAATTGAATAAACCATAACAAAAAAAAACATGTCAGTCTGAAATACCTTGTAGTAGTACAAACAGAATAACAAGCAAGAATGATCAATGATCAATACCTGCCAAGTTTACATCCAGGTATATACCAAAAAAAATCTTTATACCATACGTTTTTAATGCTTCGTCGGACTGGCGTAGGGTAGCGTATTGTTGCGTAGGCTTGGCGTACATTTGCGTAGGCCTGGCGTACAGTTGCGTAGGCTTGGCGTACAGTTACGTAGGCCTGGCGTACAGTTGCGTAGGCTTGGCGTACAGTTGCGTAGTAAAGTCTACGCCGAAGGTACGCGAACAAAATTAAACATGTTTAATTTTTTGCGTTCATCTCGCGTACCCATTCGCGTCCCTCCGCGTACAGTTGCGTAGGGTTGCGTACGATCGGCGTAGGGTTGCGTACGATCGGCGTAGTCGCTACGCAACTCTACGCAACTCTACGCAACTCTACGCAAGGCCCGGTGTGAAAGCCCCTTTAGCTATTCATCAATTGCATTGTACCGTTTCCTTTCAACCAAATTAACCAGTAGAAAATAAATAATACCTTATGATATCTTGTTATTCCAAGTTTTAGTTATATACTGTCTAATTTATGAAGAAGAAAAAATAAAATTTCAGCTATATATTACCATGACATATAATGATAATGAATAAAGTTGATGATGATGATAATAATGATAATAATAATTAAATTAATAATAAAAAATAATAACAATAATATTTCTGAATTCTACGCAATCATACATTTTCAATAATGTTGTAAGTCCATTTATTCTCTTATATTATTCCACTATGTAAAAACGATTTATATCCGTGTTACCATATGACTACATGATTGTAAATTATCTACTGTGTATTATCGATTCGTGTATATTATTTTCTATTGTATATTGTTCATGTGCTTATGTAATGCCAACAACTGAATTTCCACACAAAAGATACAAAGCAAGACGAAGTTATAATATAATATGGAATAGTATACCTCAGGAAATTAAAAAATGCAAAACTCTCAATCTTTTTAAAATCAAATATAAACAATTTCTGTTAAACAAGTATAATAATCAGTATCAATAGTATCGGCCAATTTTTGACATTTTTTTTTATATACTCTGATCTTGCATGATAGTAAGTTTTAATATGTTCTTTGTTTTTTGTTCTCGTTTTCATGTATGTGTGTTTTTAGGGGTAGGCTTTTATATAAGGAACTTCCCTCCTTTCTGCCTATCCCAAATGCTCACTTTCTTGCGTCTTTTTATATTTATAACTCCATTCTGTATTTGTATGTTTTAAATGTTTTTATGAAGAGTATTGAATAAACTTTGAATTGAATTGAATTGAATATTTATTCTTATGATTATTGATTTCACAAATGGCTTACCGTAGTCATCCACTATAGACCCTTTCTCAAAACATTTATGATTTATAGTTGTGTAATTCTGCAGTGATGCTCCCCTCAGAAAGTTACCAGATGGTTTGATGCTGGTGAATCTCGTATACCATAGAATATGTTGTGATTGAATTAGAAAAGCTAGATGAAGTTCAGAATTGTTTGGCCAACTGATCATGTTAATTATTACTTTGTGTATAGTGAGGTACATTGTAAAGGAAAATGTAAGGTGTTTGGTGGGGCAAGTTTTGGAAGCCATTAGTTTAATGTCAATGTATTTCAAAAGATGATCAAAGATTGTAGAAGGAATTTACATTAACTAACATAACAAATTAAAAAATATGCCAAATGTGAACTAAAAGGTTGTAGAAATTATATCCCCAAAATATCATAACAAATAGCAAATATGCCAAATATGAACTAGAAGGTTGTAGGAATTATTTACCCTATTAAACTAACATAAACGGAGATGTTAATTTAGTCGGTTATCATGCTTTTACAGTAGAAATATTCAATCTAATGTACAGTCATTGGAGAATGATTATGTATGGAGTACAGTCAAACCTGCTTAATAGTGACCACCTGTCTACAAAGACCACAATTGTTGTTTCCCTTGAAAATGGTTTCTCATTGAAACATGTGCTGGTACTAAAGGAACCTATCTACAAAGACCATATGAATTGACAAAGACTCCTTTTTGTGTTCCCTTTGGCGGTCGCTATAGGCAGGTTTGACTGTATTTGTCATGTACTGCCGACTGAGACCGGTGGCTATAGGCAGGTTTGACTGTATTTGTCATCATACTGCCGACTGAGACCGGTGGCTATAGGCAGGTTTGACTGTATTTGCCATGTACTTCCGACTGAGACCGGTGGCTATAGGCAGGTTTGACTGTATTTGTCATAATACTGCCGACTGAGACCGGTGGCTATAGGCAGGTTTGACTGTATTTGCCATGTACTTCCGACTGAGACCGGTGGCTATAGGCAGGTTTGACTGTATTTGCCATGTACTTCCGACTGAGACCGGTCGCTATAGGCAGGTTTGACTGTATTTGTCATGTACTGCCGACTGAGACCGGTGGCTATAGGCAGGTTTGACTGTATTTGCCATGTACTTCCGACTGAGACCGGTGGCTATAGGCAGGTTTGACTGTATTTGCCATGTACTTCCGACTGAGACCGGTGGCTATAGGCAGGTTTGACTGTATTTGCCATGTACTTCCGACTGAGACCGGTCGCTATAGGCAGGTTTGACTGTATTTGTCATGTACTGCCGACTGAGACCGGTCGCTATAGGCAGGTTTGACTGTATTTAACATACAGCATCTCAATCACACCAGGGCATGTATATTATATTAGATTAGACATTGTCTTGAAAGGTTAATGATGTGCCCTGCATAGATTGCTGTTGTAGCCGAATGGACTAACTGTTGTTATATTCTTGCATGGTCTATATAAATGCGGATTTTATACTTTGATATTCTGGTGGCAACTCTTTTTGTGAGAAGTATATGTATTGTGTATATGACAGGAGAGCAATACGTGAAATTGGAAGGGAGGAGGAAGAGAGAGGGGATAGAATAGAAGTAGAGAAGGGAGGGATAATATAGGTGGATGGAAAAGAGAGAAGGGGCAGGGGGAGAGAGTAAGATGGAATCGTGGAGAGAGAGGGGATAGAATAGAAGAAGAGGGTTGAGAAGGAGAGATAATATGGGTGGATGGAAGAGAGATAAGGGGCAAGGGAGAGAGTAAGATGGAATCATGGAGAGAGAGGGGGTAAAATATAAGAAGAGGGTTCAGGGGGAGAGATAATAGGGGTGGATGGAAGAGAGAGGGGCAAGGATCAATTAGAGAGAGGGGGATTCAGGGGACCCAGGCGAAAACAAGATGGAGAGGAAGAGTAGACATTGATAGATGAGACAAAGAAACCGTGGGGGGGGGACGGGGCCCCCGGGATAGGGTGGGGGTCCTGGCCCTTCTCGTCCACGGAGTCAGGGGGCTGCTCAACCTGGTGTGTGGTGGTTGTAGTGGTGTTGGTCGTCAAACATCTAAATATAATTCATAGATTTTTAAATATTTTTTAGAATAATTTTTTCAGACCTGCTAAGCTCCACCCTAAAAAATGCTCCGAGTCTCATTCACCTAGAATGACATCATCTGTCAATCATTAGTGAGCTAACAAGAGACAGTGGTATGTAGCTCACAGTAGCAGCACCAGAGCTGACCACCTGTTACAATATACCATACAATACCAACATAGGAGTTGCTATGTCAGACGTTCTGTAGCATCACCAGGAAAGGAAAGATAATGTGGAGGTATTGTATGAAAGAATGCAATTCTTAAGTTGCGACCATGTGCTGAGCAGAAGGAAGTTACATACTTTTTACAAACATTTTTTATTGAACATATTGTTCAATAACACGCTGGTGGATAAAACTGCCTAACATTGCAATAAATATGACCTCAGAACATATTGTTTGATTATTTTTTTTTAATTCAAACTTGTAATCATTTGTAATCGTCATCATTCTGGTACCTACCTGCTTTATTTGCTTTCTTGTATGTGTATTAACTCAGCTACATATCTAGGTATCGTTTGATAGATATAGTAGACATCACAGCCTGCCGGTCTTTACCGACAAGTCACCGCATTCATTTAAAATGAACGAATCAATCAACGTCAAATAATTGATTTATCACCGCTTTATAATGGCTCCATACACTCCCCTACCCCTTCTATTGAATGTATTATGTATGTTGTATTTCGTATTTTGTGTGAAAGAATGTTGAATGGTTCTTAAAAGATAATCCCAAATATTAAAGAAAAATGTATTTATCTGGTCTATTTCCTTCCCTAATCGATGTGATAAACATCGGCAAGACGCAATTAACATTTTACGTGTACATGCTAGATGTAGTTCACTCTCTTTTTTTCTCTCTCTCTCTCTCTCTCCACCCCTCTTTCTCTCTCTCTGAAGCAATTTTTAAATATTTTGTTTTATCATGTCTGCTTAATTCAAAATATATCTACAGTTTCTTGTTTCATATCTTGGAATGATTGCGTCCGTGAATCAACAGAACCATTATCATCATCATCAACAGAACGTAATAAGATAGACCAATGGACGTGTATATTAATTTAGTTTACCCTAAGGTTGTGTCTTGTGTGGCCGGACAGATTAGTTATCTACACAGAAGTTTTTTCAACACCAAATTGAACATTAATTATGCATGCAATTCTTATGAAATTTTCAATTTAAAAATTTGGAAAGGTTTCTCCTATTGTCATCAGGTATCCAGTGAATGAACCGATGTTTAATTTTCTTGCATATCATTCTATCCTAAAACTCAAAGGCACAAGCGAAATATAAACAAAATTGTTTTTTTTACGTATGTGCATTGTTTGTGCTTTTTAAACCCGACACTGGGTTAAGGGACTATGTCCCATTTTGAGTCCAAAAAGTGAAAAGGTTTAATTCCAACGGCATTTGAAAGATAATACTAATTTAGAACTTCCCTCAAAACAAAAGGGTTTTAAAATGTCTTTTGTGGGGGAAATAACGACCACTAGAAGTCGAATCGAATTCAGCGAGCGCGCTCGTTTAATTAAATCAAAACCGTGTAAGCAATTTAGGAAGTTAGAGGCAATCTAAACACTTGTGACCAGTTCATTTGTATAAAAGCAGTAAAATAAGAAAAACAGAATGGCGAAAGTTTGAAATAAGAGCACATTTATATATTGGGGGGGGGGGGGGGTGGGCGGGCCGGATCCGCGCCTTGGGCGAAGTACACGTGTGCATGCAGAGGTGATATTTGAGGGCGCGTGCTCGCGTAAACACAAGTTCGTATACAACTAGCTAGGCCGTCTCTTTCCAAAATTATTAAATTTCATAATTTTTTCCCCAAAAATAAGCAAAACAAAAAATATTCCAAAAAAAGTCATTTATGACAAATAATTGTACATACGTAGATATTTTTTTTAATTTTAAAGTTGGCTTTGTCAAAACAAAATGGCCCTGCGCCTATGTCTTTAGAAAATGTGAGCTGTAGAATTTGTTATAGACATGAATATCGAGCGCTTAATTGGGTTTATTATGCAGGTAGAAATTAATACAATTCAATGCGAGAAAAGGATAGTGTGATGCCTATAATAGATGAGCGTTCATATCTTGGGAAATCATTCTGCTAGCTAGATCGAAGCCTCCACCCAAGCAAGAGAAATATCAGCATCCGAGTCGGATCTCATCTCCTTCGATCAAGAACTAAATAAGTTGCATCTTAGAGACTTCGGTGGTAAGCGCTTTATAAGTAACGTTTTTATCATTATCATTTTTATTATCTTAACCATAAGGTGAACTATTTTCTACGATTAGATACATTGCATTGCAATCAGAAGAATACCCGTTATTATACTGATCATGTCTTTTCGTTCCTATTCACCTCATTTTTTTCCCATTCAACCCACTTTTAAAATTCCGTCAGAAAATATTTATAGATCCTCTCGGAGCTTATCTGCAAGCAAGAATTTGATACAAGAAACAATCAGTAGAATAATTGTTTGTACCCGAAAGACTTGGACAAATCGGAAACTCTTTTTATTTGACTGGCATACAATTTTGGACATTTTTGGGAAATCTTTCCCAAAATGTATAATAAGTATAACAAGTTTTTCAAAATACAAATGTAAAGAAAAAAATTAATATTAAGAATTGAGTTCCTGAATGAACGTGTAACTAGTGAACGATGGCTCTAATTGGACTAATATGTTTACGTATGAATTCATTATGCTTTAAACATAATTTGCCAGTATTTTATGTAGATCTTGTTTGTACTTGGTCAGAACTAAGATTCATTAATATGTTTGAAGTAAGAAATATTCCATGAAATTATTTGGAAAAATAGTAACATTAACTTTAAAAGAAATCTCTGTTTTATCAAGAATGGCAAGACGCCGTTTTATTGAAAATTCATAATTCGGTTACAAATTGTATGTGAAATGACTCTACATTAATTAATTTTAAAAAAGCTCTTATTTGATTTTAAATATAGTAAATTAAAGAAAGCATTTCAGCACTGCTGGTTAGATAAATTAAGTGATGTCAATGATTTTGAAGATGAATATGGGATAAAGTAAATGTTTGTGTTATCAAAAGAACCAATTGTCATTTTTTTTTGGAATTCCTTTCTAGATTTAGATAATGACTTTGTTTGGAAAAATGTGTTTTCATTGAAATTAAAGCAAAATCGTAATAATAAAGTTAAACAATTTAATTTCAAGATGATTCACAGGAATATTGTCTTAACTTTTTTAAATATAAATGGCAAATCGTGAATAATAATTTATGCAACACCTGTGGACAAGTTGATTCAACGTTTCACCTCATGTTATATTGCAAGGATGTGATTTTGTTTTGGGAAATAATAGGTAATTTGATATTTCACCTATTCCAAGTAGAACTACAAATAAACCAAAAGATATTAGTTGTATAGGTTAGGACATAGGGAACAAGAAATATACTCCCCTGAATATTATTTTTAATTATGCGCAATATGCAATTCATAACTGTTACGTTAAAAGGATTGTCAATGGTTATGTAATTTACCCGCAAGATTTTTTTATTTGTTTTTTTCAAGTCGTTGCTTAGATTGTTTTTAAGGTATGAAAGTGTTAGCAAAGAAAATAATACTAAGCTGGACAAATTGTTGAATACATTTATATATTCAGCCAGTGGCTTATTTTTCAATCAATCAATGAGTAACCAAAGTAAATATCTTTTGAAATTATGGAAATAAAGACCTCGCTTGAGCAAAGTGAATAAAAACAAATCTATTGAATGAAGCTTCAATCAATTAAATGTCATTTTACAAAAATTCTTTAATTTCATTTTAATTAATTGTTTTAGTTTTCTAACATACCTTTGTCGTTGGTGTTGATGTTCTGGTTCTTGTAGTTTATTTTGTCCCCTTTATTTTAGTCTTAATGTTTGATCACAATCATTATCAGTCGTATATAATACCCATGAATGTATCATATTATTATCTTAATAAATTCTTAAGACCTCACTTGAAATTTGACATTTTTATCTCTGACATAATATTTACTTCTTATATTTCAACATCAACCCCCCCCCCCACCGCCCTACCCATAATCAGTTATTTCAGAAGTCAAATACTATAGAAGGTGGATGAAAATGAACAAAAATGATAGGAAACATAATTTTGAATACACTCTTCTCCTGGGGATGATGTAGACCCTCATTTTGGTTATGAATAAAATAATGAAAGACGTGGAGTGGCTCTGCTCAACAATCGCTAAAACATATCAATTGATTTTGTCAAAAACCCTTTTAAGTTCCTTGTTCATAATTTACCCTGTGTCCAAAGCATACTTAACATTTGCACTTCGACACGTTTGACTGCACTGTTGAGCACATATTGAAATATCTGTAACAGAATACTGTAATTTACGTCAGGTTTCCGTGATTTTTCACTATCAAAAAATTACACGCTCTAAACATAAATAATTATCAAAGCCTGCATTATGACAACTTTGAAGAATTATTGAGGCTTACAGTTACAGTTGGAGCTCATTACAATCAATTTCCCTTTCGTTTAAGCTGAGCTCATCATGGCATTGAAGACCATTACCGCCCTGCTCCTTCTCATCGCTCTCATATGCGCGGCGAGTGCCACGGCTATGAACTCTGGAAATGAAGATGACAACGTGTTAGGCATGGCCGTGGAGGCTATCACAAGTGATGATGACATGGTAAATGAAGATGGTTGGTAGATTGTTGATTATTAATATGCAACGATGATCTTGATTGGCTATTACCATTTTTGCAACTGATTGCACACTTAACATAAATTTGTGTCACGGGGCCCCACATCTTAACGGTCAGTAGCGAGTTTTCGCAACCGGCGACGCGACCTTCTACAACGCTAATCTTCGCGGGGGGGGGGGGGGGGGGTCGCACTCAGAGCGAAAATGTCCGCGTAGCGCCCAAACCTACGACTGTATTCAGCCTGATTAGCGTCGGGTGTCGAGCCAGTTCGGGCATGGCGAGCTCATTTAAATACCCCGTAGTCAGCACTTGCGTCGCCGTGCGAAAACTCCCTAAAAAGTGTTGCTACGTATCATCAAGACCGCTATTCATAAGGACCGCTTTTCATAATTTGAGAAAAGGGTCAATATTCATAAGGACCGCTATTATAACCAGAGAAGAGGGTCGGTATTTATAATATGAGAAGAGGGTCGCTGTTCATAATACGAAATCAGGGTCGTTATTCATAAGGGTCCCTATTCATAATACGAGAAAAGGGTCGCTATTCATAATAGGGGAAGAGGGTCGCTATTCATAATAGGAGAAAAGGGTCGCTATTCGTAATACGAAATGAGGGTCGCTATTCATAATACGACAAGAGGGTTGCTATTCATAGGCGAAATGAGGGTCGCTATTCATAATGCGGAATGAGAGTTGCTCATAAGGTTCATTATTCATGAGGGTCATTATTCATAATACGAAATGGGGTTCACTACTCATAATACGAAATGATGGTCGCTATTCAATAGGAGCAGAGGGTCGCTATCATACGAGAAGACGTTCGCTATTCATAATAAGAAATGAGGGTCGCTATTCATAATAGAGGTAGAGGGTCGCTATTTATAATACGAAATGAGGGTCGCTATTCATAATACGAGTAGAGGTTCGCTATTTTTAATACGAAATGAGGGTTGCTATTCATAACACGAAATGAGGGTCGCTATTCATAATACGGAATGAGGGTCGTTATTCATAAAATTAAATAGGCCTAAACAAAATGCCTATAACAAAGGGAAATATTGGACGGAGGAAGTACACCCCAAAGGCGATACATGGCCCTGAACATTTGTCTTTTTTAAGTAGGTATATTTCACCTTTTATCTTTGATAATTATATAAGGACATCTCCCGCCCTTGTGGTGACGAAACAAAAGGAAAACATGAACACATATAATCCTATCGTAATTTGACTCCCTTGTGGGAAATTTTGCCCCATCACCCTGGCCCCGACTGGTCCTATCCAGGGCGGATCTACAATTTAATCTTGCAAGTTTTATTTGATATTTTGATGGGAATTTGAAGATTATATAAAAGTACCATGGTAACCATGTTTTTTTTGTCCAAATTACCATCTACCATGGTAACCATACCCAGAGAAAGCGAGGTTTTCTCAGCAAATACCCCATCGAACCCGGAATCATCACTAACTGGGAGGATATGGAGAAGATCTGGCATCACACCTTAATTCTACGGCGACGAGCTCCGTGTCGACCCCAAAGAACTGCCTGTCACCGACGTCCCGAAGAGCACGAAAGCTAGTCGATAAAAGACTACCCAGGTAAGTTGAGAGTTGATTTCCTCACTCTGAAATTAACCCACGGCAGTGGTGACTTGTTTTTAAATTATCTTTAGATTCAGATTGCTCGGAATTACAATACTATACTTGGGCAGAAAGAGCGAAAATCCACAACAATCGACCAGTTCGTAGTTATAGCACATGGGTCATATTATGACCCCAAATATCCACATATCTTTTAAACATAGATAAATCCAACTTTGTGCCTTTTGGAATAATCACAGCTAAAGTCATGGAGGTGATTCTTTGTTTGCCCTCTTGAAAGGATTACTTCCACCTGTGTTCAATAGAATGCATCACAGGTGCAATTTAGAATAATGATTACATAACTTTCGTGAGCATGTATCCAGTATTGAATCTCTACGCAGCACAAAACGTACGACGGATACAAGGGTCTGAAAATCATACTATTACTAAATGGATTGCAATCACTAAAGTCGATTCGACAACTAATGCTCGTTATTTTTTCGTTAAAGACATTTTCAAGCCCTTTCGTTTTGAGGGAAGTTCTAAATTAGTATTTTCTTTCAAATGCCGTTGGAATTTAACCTTTTCATTTTTTGGCCTGCAAATGGGACATAGTACCTTTAAGTTTCGTGTCACCCCAATCTCGAATTCTTTTACAAAAGATTTGTTTTGGATCTCTCTGACGCTCGCCAAGTGCTATGTACAGGGGCACATTTGTTTGTAAATTTCGCTCGTTCAAAGCGAGCGAGCAAACAAATATGACACTTTTGATATGATAAATTTTTCACAACATGATTAACTGATGTGAGGGCACGCATAATTATGCATGAGCCATAAGGATATTCGTGCAGGCTCACTGCCCAGAATTATCCTGTTTATGTTGCGAGCGTGGTGAAAATATTACTTCGATATAAAAGATATTAGAATATATATATATTCGGGCACCGCGCTGTAAAAAATATGGAGGTATAGAGCCAACTCAGCTACTTCGCTGCCTGAAATCATGTTTTTATAAAACGAGCAAAGCGAGCGAGGAAGAAAGACCCCGTGAAATTACTTACCAGCGGTTTCTAATATTTGATTTTCACGAAATCAACGATATTCCAAAATAATATACATCTACATGTATTATAATTGTCTAAATTCCAAAAAATCTCTCGTGGCATCCCGGTTGAACAAAACGCTGTTAGCACATGTAAGAAAAACGGGTGAATTAGACTATAGAGTATGTCACAACCATAACGGAAAGCCAATTTGAGATCATTCGCGCAGACTGATATCATAGTCCGAACATTATTTTGTCCGATATATTTCAACTTTTGCCAATTTGTTTCACTGTAATGTATGCTTTCACACAACTCGTTACAAGGGTTGATTTCTGCTGAATTTGTTAAAGTTATCAGTCTTGTATTCCTGAATGGGGCGGGACTGAACAATCCTGCATTTTCTCTCCCTCGGTGGGGACAGGGGAGGAAGAGGAGTTACAAATATTTGCCATCATTCTCTCTCTTTCTCTCGCCGCCCAATGACCCACCTATACACGTATTCCTAGCAGTGTTTGTATTATATGTATATTGTACATGAATATATATATATATATTTTTTTTATCGTATTAGTAATATTTTATTTTATTTTGTTGCTTTTTTTTCTTCTTTTTTTTCATTCTTTTTTGTTTAATATTTATGTTTTTATTAAACAAATCATCAAGAATCACAATATTTACAAAAGATTTAAATGATAAGAATATAAAATCTTAAAACACCAACAACAACAACAACAACAACAACAAATTAATATTTTATTTCGGTTTTATCAGGGATATGTGAGTTTGACTGAACGCAAGGATGTGATCAAGAACGCTGACACGTCAGAACACATGCAGCATGACGCAATCGCTTTCGCCAAAACAGCCCTCAATTAAGAAGTTCAACATCGATAAGGACATCGCCGCCTACATCAAGCAGGAGTTCGACAAGATATACAAACCAAACTGGCTTCGCATCGTCCGAGTCGGCCGATACTTCGGCAACAACGTGGCGGACGATACCAAGTATTTCATCATCTTCACTATTGGACAGGTCGCCATCTTGCTTTTCAAGTCGGAATAGGAAGACTGTGCACTTATGTGCAGGGTCCGATACTTCAAGTTTCAAGTGTCAAGTTTATTGTTCCACATTTTAAAGAAAAATATAGACATACATATAAAATTATACAATACAATTGTAATATAAATGAGCACATCGCATTGATTCTCAATTCATATAGATTAAGTAGAATGTGAGGAACCTATTAAAAAATCAGTGCTTGTATAGGTTCCTGGAAAAAATAAGCAATGTAGATGAAAAACAGTATAGAGAAAGACGTAATTTAGAGGAGAGAATTTAAAACACAATGAAATTATGATATTTGTATACAAATAATGCATTAGCACCAATACCCAAGTCACCCGGTTAAAATACGTAGTCTAAATGCGTAGTCACCCGAGCAATTTAGTAAGCATAGCACAAATTAATTTGTTTATATACATTACAAAATCATTCATTAACAATTACGATTAGCATTGAGAAAAAAAAGACTGTGGGAAGGGCAAACAAATGTAAGAATTTAAAAGAAAAGTTCGAAGTTTGCATTTAAAGCTATTTAACGATGATGACTTGTGATCTGACTGATCTTACAAACTGACACTACAAAGACTTATCCTACCAAAGTTGTCCGGGAGCCCAAATTTGAAATCGATCTGAAAATCGTGCCGGCCGATATTTTGCTCAATAGGGGGGGGGGGCGGATCCAGGAGGCCGAGCGGGCCTTGCCCCCCCCCCCCCTTGAGCAACAACAACAAAGTAAATTTCTGGTCACCGTACAATTAAAAAAAAAAAGAAGACATATACACGGTTTTGATCCTGTGGCCTCACAGTAACGAGGCCATAGTTTAACTGAATCATGACTGTACGCAGCGGGGACTAGGGTACGGGGCCGCCCCTACAAATACAAATAAAAACACAGAAAATGCAATAAATCATCAATAATTCAATATTTTGCCCCGATCCCCGACAGAAAAAAAATCCTCTGTATGGCCATGCCTTGAATCTTCATGCATGGCCCTATATATACAGAGGAATATTTATTTTTCCATTAAAACTCTAAGAAAGTAGCCACAAGAAACGTGGTATACTGAGACACACCGATATGCGGCCATGCGTTTTCAGGATACATAACATTTGTATTATTGGTATCAGTTTCTTTACTGATATGGTTATAGTGTAATAAGTTTTTTGTCTCATTTTCAAGTAGGTTAATGTGTACAGAAAGGGTATAAAGATTGGGATAGACATTCATCACGGTCGTTTGGATTGCCTTGTTCAACTTGATTATCTTTGTTTTATGTTTGTATTGTAATCGTCAGTTTTAGATTCGGTACCAATAAATCATAAATCAGTTAGTTTGTTCTCTTTTCTTTGTTATATTTTGTATTATAATTGTCAGTTTTATATTCGATAGCAATAAATTATAAATCAGTAGTAGATTGGTTCTTATGCCATTGCATCGTACATTAATTATATTCAGGCGCGTACGCAGGATTTTTTTCGAAAGGGGGGTTTTTAAAATTTTAAAAATTACGCCGAAAATTTCGGGGGGAGGGGGGGTAAGAGGACATACTTCGCAACGACTCTTATTAAAAAGCATATTGAGGGGGGGTTCCTCCAAAACACACACATAAACAAGTTTGAGGGGGGGGGTTCAACCCCCCCCCCCCTGCGTACGCGCCTGATTATATTTATAGATTCTAGATTTAGTAGCTATAAAAACAAAAGATTAATGCCAAGGATATACCGAACCCACGTACGTCCATCACCATTTCAAAGTTTTTGCTTAATCAAAACTCTACGAAATATACACTGTTTTTCAACCCAATTCACGAACCTGAAATAGTTGACATCGTTAAGAATTTGCAGATAAAAAAAGTGCTGGATCTGACGATATGGGCGATTCTCTCTTAAAAAGCACGATAATGGAAATTGCTTCATCTTTAAACACATATTATGAAATTAAATTTTAGATGAAGTAAATCGTCACAAAGCGATTAATTGACTCTACCATTAAAAAAAATTCAACTGTTGAAAGATAACAAAAATTAAATCCCGCTTTAAGTCTTATTTTCTTCGGAATAACGGTTGGGAAAATAAAAAAATTTGGTTGGCCGAGAATAACTGTTAGAACTTAAAGTTACACATTGACGCCTTCAAAGAAAAATATCTTTGTGGTTTGAGAATTTTTCAGGATTTTTTGCATGTTAGAGGGTTGGAAAGGTGAAATATGGACAACAATAAACTTCATGAATTTCTTCTATCAATTTCATTAATTGTCAACCTTCCCATATTTTGGGGATTGAAAATACATGGAAAAAATATGGCTTCTTCCTACTTCTCATTCATTCTTGTGAATCGAATATGTACGGTCAAGTCTTCAATACTCCCCCCCTACGGTTTCTTTGTCTTATCTACTCTTCCTCTCCCTTTCTCTTCTATTCTTTCTCCCTCTTTTTCGCTTGGGTCCCCTGAATTCCTCTATCTCTACCACCCCTCTCTCTCCATGATTTCATCTTGCTCTCTCCCTTGCCTCCTTCTCTCTCTTCCATCCACCCCTATTATCTCTCCCCCTCAACCCTCTTCTTCTATTCTATCCCCTCTCTCCCCATGATTCAATCTTACTCTCTCCCTTACCCCCTTCTCTCTCTTCCATCCACCCTTATTATCTTCCCCCCTCAACCCTCTTCTTCTATTATATCCCCTCTCTCTCCATGATTCCATCTTACTCTCTCCCTTGCCCCTTCTCTCTCTTCCATCCACCCTTATTATCTTCCCCCCTCAACCCTCTTCTTCTAGTATATCCCCTCTCTCTCCATGATTCCATCTTACTCTCTCCCTTGCCCCCTTCTCTCTCTTCCATCCACCCCTATTATCTCTCCCTTCAACACTCTTCTTCTATTCTATTCCCTCTCTCCCCATGATTCCATCTTACTCTCTCCCTTACCCCTTCTCTCTCTTCCATCCACCCTTATTATCTCTCCCCCTCAACCCTCTTCTTCTATTCTATCCCCCCTCTTCATGATTCCATCTTACTCTCTCCCTTACCCCCTTCTCTCTCTCTTCCATCTACCCCTATTATCTCTCCCCCTTAACTGTTCTATCCCCTCTGTCTCCATGATTCCATCTTGCTCTCTCCCTTACCCCCTTCTCTCTCTTCCATCTACCCCCATTATCTCTCCCCTCAACCCTCTTCTTCTATTCTATCCCCTCTCTCTCCATGATTCCATCTTACTCTCTCCCTTACCCCCTTCTCTCTCTTCCATCCACCCTTATTATCTCTCCCCCTCAACCCTCTTCTTCTATTCTATCCCCCCTCTTCATGATTCCATCTTACTCTCTCCCTTACCCCCTTCTCTCTCTTCCATCTACCCCTATTATCTCTCCCCTTTAACTGTTCTATCCCCTCTCTCTCCATGATTCCATCTTACTCTCTCCCTTGCCCCCTTCTCTCTCTTCCATCTACCCCCATTATCTCTCCCCCTCAACCCTCTTCTTCTATTCTATCCCCTCTCTCTCCATGATTCCATCTTACTCTCTCCCTTACCCCCTTCTCTCTCTTCCATCTACCCCCATTATCTCTCCCCTCAACCCTCTTCTTCTATTCTATCCCCTCTCTCTCCATGATTCCATCTTACTCTCTCCCTTACCCCCTTCTCTCTCTTCCATCTACCCCCATTATCTCTCCCCCTCAACCCTCTTCTTCTATTCTATCCCCTCTCTCTCCATGATTCCATCTTACTCTCTCCCTTGCCCCCTTTTCTCTCTTCCATCCACCCCTATTATCTCTCCCTTCAACACTCTTCTTCTATTCTATCCCCTCTCTCCCCATGATTCAATCTTACTCTCTCCCTTACCCCCTTCTCTCTCTTCCATCCACCCTTATTATCTTCCGCCCTCAACCCTCTTCTTCTATTATATCCCCTCTCTCTCCATGATTCCATCTTACTCTCTCCCTTGCCCCTTCTCTCTCTTCCATCCACCCTTATTATCTTCCCCCTCAACCCTCTTCTTCTATTATATCCCCTCTCTCTCCATGATTCCATCCTACTCTCTCCCTTGCCCCCTTCTCTCTCTTCCATCCACCCCTATTATCTCTCCCTTCAACACTCTTCTTCTATTCTATCCCCTCTCTCCCCATGATTCCATCTTACTCTCTCCCTTACCCCCTTCTCTCTCTTCCATCCGCCCTTATTATCTCTCCCCCTCAACCCTCTTCTTCTATTCTATCCCCCCTCTTCATGATTCCATCTTACTCTCTCCCTTACCCCCTTCTCTCTCTTCCATCTACCCCCATTATCTCTCCCCTCAACCCTCTTCTTCTATTCTATCCCCTCTCACTCCATGATTTCATCTTACTCTCTCCCTTGCCCCTTCTCTCTCTTCCACCCACCCCTATTACCCCTCCCCTCAACACTCTTCTTCTATTCTATCCCCCCTCTCTTCCTCCCCCTTCCAATCCATCACATATTGCTCTCCTGTCAAATACACAATACATATACTTCTCACAAAAAAAAGAGTTGCCACCAGAATATCAAAGTATAAAATCCGCATTTATATAAACCATGCGAGGAACAATATAACAACAGTTAGTCCATTTGGCTACAACAGCAATCTATGCAGGGCACATCACTAACCTTTCAAGACAATGTCTAATGAATCTAACATACATTAATGTGCTGGTGTGATTGAGATGCTGTAGGTATAGAGCCAGAAGGGAATTAACTGTGATTCAACACTCTTCTTGCTCTCAGTCGACAGTATAAAGAGTGGTGAAGTGTGACGTCATCAAAAAAAAATCTATTTTTGGAATTTCTCAATTTTGTTCTTCATTTTCCAAAAGAGCACCAAAAATTATGTCCAAAATGAACCAGAGCAATATAACACTGAGTTCCTATAGGAAATCTATTTATTCAGATGGTCATATCTCAGCCAATACTTGACCTATTCAAGTGGTTTTCGACATTTTGACATTATTTTTGATGCTCTTTCGGAAAATGAAAAAAAAGAAGAAGATTTTTATGATGTCACAGCTTCGGTACTCATACAGTTGAACCTGCCTATAGCGACTGTTCAAGGGAAACACAAAAAGCAGTCTTTGTCAATACACAGGTGGTCTTTGTGGACAGGTTCCTGTAGTACATGTTTCAATGAGAAACCATTTTCAAGGGAAACAATAAATGTGGTCTTTGTAGAAAGGTGGTCACTAAAGCAGGTTTGACTGTACTCCGTACATTTCATTCTTCAAGATGAGAGGAAGGCTAATTACACATTGAAAAAAGGTGTTAAAGAAAGGTTGCCAACAACTGCTGTTCCAAAAGGATATCTTATGAGATGTTAATTTTCCCTATACTTTTTATAAAATGCAAGGTATTTAATATGCATCAGGAATGCCTGTTGTGTACATTTCATCTTTGTACGATCCTTTAGATTTCAATCATTAATTCTTACAAAAAAATGTTGCACATGTGTAATAAACCAGAGATGTAGGAAGCAAAGTAACCAAGGTATATAATAGGTCAGTGGAATTTGTTTGTATATATAATCAGTATAATTTCAATTTACCCTGAAACACACTGAGTACTTGTGTGTCGCTTTGAAATAGAGTAAAAAGCATAATTGTGAACATGAACATTTTGTCTGAAGAAAGCTGGTAAGACACACAAACGGCACATACTTTTCCAGTACTGAGTTTAATAGTTGTCATCACAATGAGATTTCCTCTATTCTCTAAATTTGAAAATAACAGATTTGAGAATAAGCAAGTTTCAAGCAATATTTATTTCAGATACTGAACTTTCATATCCATCCTGTATGGATAATTTCTATCAATTTTTTTGTAATGTACAAAAATGTTTTAATAACATATTTAAATATCAATGCCAGAAAAATAATTTCTCATGACCGTGTTAGACTGTGCATTGGATTGAGTATCCTACTGTGAGAGCATGATAACTGCCTAAATTCACATTTATGTTTATGTTAGTTTAATTGAGTCAATAATTCCCACAACCTTTTAGTTCACATCTAGCATTTTTTTCAATTTGTTGTTAGTTAGGGTAAATTTCTTTTACAATCCTTTTGATACAAATTTTACGTAATCAGATACCAGAAAATCATTCTTTGAAATACATTGACATTAATCTTATGGCTTCCAGAACTTGCCCCACCAAAATGCAAAACCTTACATTTCCTTTACAATGTACCTCACTATACACAAAGTAATAATAAACAATTCTGATCTTCATCTAGCTCTTCTATTTCAGTCACAACATATTCTATGGTATACAACGTTCATCAGCGTCGATCCATCTGGTAACTTTCTGAGGAGAGCATCACTGCAGAATTACACAACTATAAAAATCATAAATGTTTTGAGAAAGGGTCGAGATGACTATTAATTTGTGAAATCAATAATCATAAGCATAAATACAACTTTGGTTTGATTTGTATCATTTGTTCGTACACAGGGTGACAAGGAAGAGACACAATCATGTTTTATGTTCTATTGTGACACAATTTATATAAAAAATAAGGTGTAAGATAAGGTGAGGAATTTCAGACTAATAAACTTGCGGTTACCAAGGAGGCATAACAGCAATATAAAAGAGATTGAAGTCAAAACCAATCACAAATATGCAAAGATATATTGTAACTTCTAATATATTTCATGATATTATGACAATGAACAGACACTCATTTGATTTCAGAACATGTGGTTACATACATAGAAGTTGTTAAATACATTGATATAAGTTGATAGTACTGAGCTAGTGTATGACAAATGGTTATCTAGAGAAGAATTAAGGATAGATGTTAGTAAGAGAGAGAGAGAGAGAGAGAGAGAGAGAGAGAGAGAGAAAGAGAGAGAGGGATAGGAAGAGAGGGGGGGGGGGGCAGACTAATATAGTCCACAAAAAAAGCAAAAGGATATATATACAGGTGTAGCTTTACAAACAAAAGATAATTAAATGATAACATTCGAAGTAGGATAATTCTGCAAATTATTATCTTAAATATGATATATTCTACAAGCTAACACACTACAAAATACTTCTATTGGAACTGCAACTTCAACATTCAATAAATGAAAGAAATGTACTCATCAAATCACAAAAAAGCAAAGAAATCATTAATAATGTAAATGCTATTTCTAGGGAACATTCCATCTTTCAGTTTTTGATACATAAAATTAAAGAAAGAGTCATCTGAATCAAACCCACAAAGGATCTCTCTCACGGTTATGACAATAACATGTTTGGTATGCAGAAGGGGTGACTCTACAAATAATCATACATATTCTTGGCAGTTCTATTCATGTTCTATTTAGTTCTAATGGCAAAAAAGGAAAACGTTGGAACCACCATCTTTAGTAGAGTACAGGTTTATGATAATGTAGTGATTTATACCAACAAACTCTGGAAGACATAGTCCCAGTTAAAACCCTGGCTGCACCAACAAATGTTTGTTGTTTTGCACATTATTTGTATTGTTATTGGCCTATAAAGTTAGTTCACATATCAGTTACAAATTCTCACAGCAGTAATTCATGCCCGAGCTGAAATCCTAGAACCGGATTACGAGAGCTCTTGAAATTTGATACCAGTATTTAAAAAAATTAATGATATCACTCTTTTTGTAATTACTATTCCTCTCAAAACCAGGAAATACATTTGAACAGGAAATGAAACACCCATGTAGCTAGTTTCGATGAATCCTTCCTATTTATAAAAGAAAATATGCTGTCTCATGTGATTCATTTCAATTGCTCTAAAGGTCGAATGGAGAGAAATTAGCAGGTTTGATCTACTGAGCATATTATACTATTAATAATAGTGGCTACTTGTATAGCGCACAGGTCCACCTTTTTATTTTGTTAAATATAAAAAATATTAATGTGCTCTTGTTTAATTTTGAAAGTTTGTAACCTTTTCTATTACAAACATGTTTTCATAATGCATATATACTTGACAATATTTGTGAGGATTACTTAATTGAACATAAAAGAAAGTCTAACATGCAAGAAACTTTTCCACACATGAGGACAGACAATATGCCTTGTTCTGTTGAGCCAGAAGCGAAATGGAGGAAACAAAAGTAATAATGATAATACAAAAATTAAAAAACTTTTTGTCATTGCCGCATAAACTACACAAGTTCCTGGCATCAGTGTGTATCATGGCGAGAGAGAAGAAACGCATTGAAACTTCCCCCACGGCTTGAATCCTGTTACCAAATTACCATACTTCCCCTCTTGAAGAGGATATTAAAATATTACCAAACAGTATGACTTCTTAAACTTGGCTATGATTTGAAACAATCAAGTTGGCACAATATAACTCTTACAAAAATTGACTATTCTATCATTTTTTATTTAAACATGAATTTGTTCAGTTCTGTTTCATATCAACACTATAAATATACTGTACATACAAGTAATAGAAACTTTGGTATCAATCCAATTTGAGTACTTGACAAGATTTATTTCCAAATAATGTCGAATCTTAATCTGTGATTTCCATTTTACATACGTACTCCCTTTGAGCATACAATTGCAATTTGTCACAAGAAAAAGAGCCAAATTTCACTTCATGACAAACTCACATTGCATTTTTGTTAAATCTTCAGTAATGCACTCCATACAAATTCTAATGAACAAACTATGTCCCACATCAAACCTCACATTCACATACAACAAATAACAGTTAAATCACCTCAATAAAGCCTCGTTCAAATGTGATGCGGTAAAGTAATCGTGTTTGTTTTTATAATAATAATAATAAAAGCTACATTTCTATTGCGTGCATATTCATCCCAGGGGATGCTCAAAGACCCTTCAAGAACAGTATTATCATGCTAGCTTTAGGTGCTAAAAGCATTCAAGGATTAAGTTCCTACAGGTACCCGCCATTTACTACACCCGAATGGAGAGTGACAAAATTACATTAATGTCTAGCCAAAGGACAGTACCATTACTGGAAGTCTAACCACAAATTATGTGATCTACAGTCTGGTGACGTATCCCCTGGAACATGATACCTCTATAACGATATAAGTGTAATACACTTTAACTTTATATTTAACACAGAGCTCAGTGAAGAGGCTTAGGATCTTTGTTGCGCGCAGTTATTCATTTCCACAAACATTTTAAAAACTAAAGCGGTTTACCACTTCATATGTTAACGAGCCTTTAGGGTTTGTATTTTGATCTGCACCTTCAAAGTGGCGATCCTTTCCGTCTCCTCACAAGTGAGCTTTTTATTCTTTTACGCAATCACAACACTGTAATCAACAATAGCAAGTCCTAATAAAACAAAACTATCCACATTCCTAATTTGCTACACATTGAGAGATGTAAAGTGCAAATTGTGCATTCACCACAGCAAGTCCACAAGGCTAGAAAAGTTCATTCAGTCCTGAGATTTGGGAAAGTAAGACAAACTTGTAATTTTTCTTGATACCCTCTAATTCTTGTACATTGCCTAATGTCGACACTCCTAGTATAGCTCAATATTTCCATATCTTCCTTTTTATTGGCTTTCAGTATACATCTCTAACATGAATCTTGAAGGAAGAACTTTAAACATCAAATCCAGGTATTGGACAATGATATTTGCAAAAGATGCTTCAACTTCCTACCAAAACTCTCTATTAGGCAGTACTTTTTAAATTGTAAATCGCCTACATCTACATTTTGAATTTTACAGCTACATCTACTTTCAAAATGTTGGTTTTCTTCTATAAAATTTGAAGGTTTGTAGTTTTAAAGGCCAATAGACATAGTAGAGAAATAAGAAGTAAATACCCATAAACCGGTACAAACAAACTTGTTCCATATGGTCACCAACATTCTGCATCATAAATAAATAAGATCAGAGCTGCCAACCACCAGAGCAGCAAATCAGTAATCACAAGGCTCAAAATCAGTAATTTGGGGAATAAATCAGTAATTTCCTATGCGGCGCTACGAATCTTTAAAAAACGACACGCCAACACTGCGCAGACATTTGCGCGCATGAATATCTGAAACTTGTGGTGATTTTTCTCACACAAAGTTGCTAAATATTGGTTTTCAGGTCATCACAACATATCAGTTTTCCATGAAAAATTGGCTTCTATTAAGAGAATACATGATACGCCATAAGCCAGTTCTCTTTGTTCTTTCCATATCGCACTTCATGTATCTTTTTTAATAATACTATCCTATACAAAAATAAATTGTATTAGATCTTGACAACTAGACGGTTGAACATTCATAAAAGGTATTTCAAAATAATGTCACAAAAAACCAGGGTGTCAATTTCAAACCAGTTTGCCACAACTCTCCGAAAGGTACTATCTAACATTTTTGGGCAATATCAATCTAAAGTAAAACAGGCAGCAAGATATCCCCGAAGTGTGTATGTTTGTATGTATTTACACAAAACAAAAACAAATATTGGTAAAGAATTGTGACGTTTACAGAACAATGAAAAGCAAAGAAGTCACAATTTCTCTTTCAACACAGTAGATGATTCTCATTTCGATTGAACTTACAAAAAAAATTGTCAAGCTTAAATTTTCTATTCACTTGGAAATATTGGATCTTGTCTGTTTAGAGCCAAAAGGGCATTATCTCATAGACTTTAAACACAGAGTTAATGCCTATTCTGGCTCTGAACAGATGATAGCAAATAGTACCTTTCAAGTCTGAATCACTATGCACTGAACAGCTGCAAACACTTGTCTACACACTGAAAGTGTAGCCACAGAAAATATGAGAAAAATGTAATAACCTCTTAATTAAAAAAACAGTTACCCCCCAGAAGTAATCTCTTTCTCCCCTCCACGACACCAGCTTGACCATTGACCACCCACTGACGAGCATGGCCGATGGATTTAGGAGAACGGGCCCCCGGGGTAGGGTGGGGGGTTCTGGCCCTTCTCGTCCACAGAGCCGGGGGGCTGCTCAACCTGCTGTGTTGTGGCTGTAGTAGTGGTGGTGGTAGTCGTGGCGGACTGGCCAGGGAAGCGCAAGGTGCTGACTCCGCCCATGGCTTGGAATTCACGAACGTTGAAGAATGTACTGATGCCATAGAGGACGACGAGGGTCCATCCACACAGCTTGAAAGGCAAGGGCAGGGGCAACAAGTTTAATCTTCTTATAATAATAATAATAATAATAGTACTGCTGCTACTACTACTACTACTACTTCTACTACTACTAGTAATAATAATACCAAAAACAATAATTATAATAATAATTATAATACAATTTTTAAAAATAATAATAAAAATATTAATAATAATGATGATAATGATAATAAAAATACATGAATAATAATACCAATGTTATCAACAATAATACTACTATTACTACTACTACTTCTACTATACTACTACTAATACTACAGGACTTCTACTACCACTACTACTTATCATAATAACAACTACAGTATCCGTTCTTCAGCACATTCACAATCAATACAAATAACCTGATTCAATCAAATATAAAATCCTACATTCATTTTCATGACATTAATGAACAAACAAGATTAGTAACATGGACACTAAATTTTCCATCTACTCACTATGTAATGCTGTCTTCTGACGATTTTTTGTATGATACATGTAAAGCCCCATAAAAATCAACTCTTATTTGAGTGGGAGCACAATGTAGTACATACTCATACTTCAATTAAAAACATTCCCCTTAATAAAATGATGAGATCTAATATACATTACTTTATTATATTTCCCTTATTCCAACATAGCGATAACATTAATATTATTTATTCACCATCTAAGGATCCTAAATGAATGAACCTGATACTTACACTTCCCCATACAAGCTTGCCATGCTCAGAAGTCCCGGTAAATCCGCCAGCACGTACACTGACGATTATTGCAGCTATGAAATGTAGCAGGCAAGCTGCAGCATTGTTGATCAGCTCCTGGTAAATTTGAAGAAAAAAAGAGTTTTTGTATCATTTAGTGACATCTAAAAAAAAAGGGTAAGCTCCTTTGTACCCATTTCAATTTTTTTTCATTAAAGAGATGGTTTATTGATTTCAAACTTGACTGAATTTGGTATCATTGCAATCGAAAAATTACACTGAGTAAAATCATTACATTTGTGTAAAAATCAACCCACTCAACGCCCCCAAACATCGTAAGTCAGCTGATTTTTGAGTGACGTCACAATATGAACAGCGGGCCGCTCAGCTGAAATGATTGACGACGGTGCGAGATGCAGTTTGCATGCTATTCACATGTATTGCATTGACTCTCGAGTACCGTACCCATTTATACCTAACGCTGTTTACCTTCATCAAAATCCCCTGGAAATATGGATATGGACGAAAACATATACTTGAGTATACTCCAGAAGGTTCCTCCATGGCATGGTTTTGGTTCTTAATCTGACGTTAGTCTAGATAAATGGTATATAACTTCCAAAAAGCGAGTGAATATATCGTCGATGTAGCGTTCAAGTTTCCCGTAGCTGGTAGCTGTGCGTGCGTACTCTGTGCATGTATTATGTGTGCAATACACTGACCTCTAATATGCGTGCATCACATCTAGCGCAGCTTGCTAGGCAGCCTAGCCCGTAGCCCGGCGCTCGAGCTAGCCGTGAATCGTGAACCGGACTGATCTGTTTCTCTCGGTTTATCAGGTCCTATACGACTTAATTTATCAAAAATGTAAATTAATCAGCCTAATTAAGAGTGGGTGGAGTGGATTGTTTTCTTGTTTGTCCTTTTCTTTCTGGGACAAGACCAACCTTCTGACGTGTGGAGGGGCAATACCGCAGAGCAGGTAGATGTCTTCTACTTTAGTTGGCCTTAGGCATCCAGTGATCGCTCTGCAAGATGAATTTAGAGCTGGGTCAATCTTAAACTCCACATAAACTCTCCCTCAGCCCGAAGGAATCCCTCGCAACCGGCTCCAGTGAGACTTGGCCTACCTGGCTTAGCCTCAACCGCCTAAGAACTGGCTACGGTCGATGCAGAGTCCTAATGCAGAGGTGGGGTCTAGGAGACGAACAAACGGCATGTGAATGCGGCCAGGAACAGACAATGGAACACCTGCTAGTCTGCCCACTCCTGCCAGAGCCATGCACCCAAGATGACCTGGAAGCCGTTAATTGCCGTGCCAAAGCCTGTGTGGACCACTGGACGGGACTTGTGTAGTGACTCGATAAGAAGAAGATCAGCCTAATCACACATTTTTGTAATGAATATCTGGACAATTCTATGTAAGTTTGTCGCCTTTTTTACTTCAAAAGAGTCGTTAGGTCAGCATGCGAAATGTCCTTTGCCTTCCCAGATCAGACACATACACGCTGAAGTGCCCTCAGAATATGTGATTGGTTTTCTGATTTTTATGCTCAAATGTGACGAAAAAAATATAAAAATCAAACAAACATTTGTAGAAAGTATCATTTATTCAGTGTATCTCATTCAAAATGCCAAAAAAAGAGGAAATATCACCACTGGCGGTAAATATACAAACAACGTTAACCCATATCTGAAAATTGCAATGGGTATCCAACATTGTCCCGAATGTGTGATGTAGGTTGTTCATATTGTGACGTCATCGTTTCGCATGTAAAATAACGCCGTCAATTCACTTAGTGAGTGGGTTCAGGAAAGGGTAACAAAATTGCATTTAATTTATTCCTCACATCAGTAAGGGCTTCAAAAGTACTTTGCTCATTTTGTTAATGTTCTCAGCAATCTGTAGAGGTGTAATTTGCCCATTTTCCACATTTCAATGAACCATCTCTTTAATAAAAAGTGTCACATTTTCTATAACAACTTTGCTCTCAGCCAATCAAATGCAAATTATAATTGATAACAATTTTAATGAAACAGCGCCAATGCATGACAGATTGTGCTCACAGCCAGGGTTCCAAAGTGATTGGCTGAAGTATTTGACTACATTCATCTTTAACTCAGGATGAAATACTTACCGGTAGCCAAAGGAATAGTGAATACCATATAGTATCCGTGTATAAGACGCACACCTAATTTGGATTTTTTTTTTTTTTGCCAACTCTGTCAGCAGGAAGCTGGGTCCGTGTTAAAAAAAAAAACATGCGGGGAAGGACTTTGATTTAACTGCGAGGTGCAGTTGAAGGCGCCGATTTATGCTTGTGAACTTGTCGCAAATAATAGTAACAATGTCGTTTCTTAGAAGAATGTACAAGATCATTAATGTAAATGTAAAAGTGGTACGCCGTGTGTTATAGAAGAAAAGTTGGAGGAATTATTATTATAAACTACATATTGAGATCTATTTGAAAGATTACTTTCAAACCAAGATGACAGAAAAATTTGAGTGTTGTTCTAGTTTCCGAGTGGTGAGTCAACACACCAATTACTGAGCTGGGAGACATTGCCAGGCATTGTGCCAGGTGGAGGGGCATAAATCAGAACTTTTTTTTGTTGTACCTGTATATTAAGACGCACCCCTGACTTTCAATTTTTTTCAGCGGCAAAACAGTGTGTCTTATACACAGAGATTTATGGTAATTAAACTTCAGTTCATACTTAGTAGTGGAATATACTCATAAACTGATGTATAGAAATCCATACTATAAATTAAGAAATGTTTTGCAAGAATTCCAATTCCATTATTCCATCGATTGATCACTGTGAAACTTTCACAAACCTTTTCTATACGTAAAAACAACACAGTCCCTGACTAAGAGATAATAATGGCTTCTTACCGTTAGCACCCAGTTGATAATGGTCACCCGTTTGGTCAGCGAGAAGAGGAACAGAATATAGAGTATGAGCGTGGTGACCCATGCGCTCACAGCGACAAAGATTACCCAGCTATAACCAGCAAATGTAAAGTAATAACCATGGGAATAGAACGAGAAGCTGGCTATCACTGTCCAGTACAGGAATCCAATAATCTGCAAAAATAAAGGAATCAAAACCTCTCAGTTAATTGT
Organism: Strongylocentrotus droebachiensis; assembly: GCA_035222895.1. NCBI lineage: Eukaryota > Metazoa > Echinodermata > Echinoidea > Camarodonta > Strongylocentrotidae > Strongylocentrotus > Strongylocentrotus droebachiensis. The sequence continues at coordinate 38,583 of JAVYIG010009463.1, forward strand.
TGTCATTCTTATCAATTTAATATCATTTCACTTTTCGGTATGTATATTTTAAAAGGCATTTTTATATATTATGTATATGTTGTTTGTGGGCACCTTTGAGTATTCCTTATACCTCTGTTACTCCGCCAAACCAACTAAAAACTGATGACTTCATCATTCTTGGCCACTGAGGCTGGGTAATGGAATGATTTATTCGCTCTGTTGTCGGTCTTGCTCATTGGTCTTGTTAGTGCAACCGAGGTATGAGGATGGATATGTGTGCATTTTTATTTAAAGGTAAAGATCAGTATTGGAAACGCCCCAATTTCAAAAAATGAAACGGAAGCTCTTATTACCAATCATGTGAAAGAATATGTTTTGACTAATACATGATGATAAAAATTTTGCCGGGAAACCACCTACTAAGTGATATATTTGGTAAATTAGTTTATCTATTGGTGTGTGAGAGATAAACGAACATGTCGCTCACGTGTGCGTAGTCCCATACTCATCTTTCTGTGTACAGTGCTTGTAACTTTACAGAGACTGGGCCAAATTTCTTATTATTTTGATGATTCCAGAACCTTGCAGTACACACCAATACTTTAATGTATATGCTAGACGATCAACCTTTTCTGATCGATTCCACAATGTTTCTTTCACATCGCATGACCAGAACTGGTCTTTATCTTTAAAGATGAAGCTATTATTGATAAAACAAATGCATAGAGTTTTAACATCCAACTATTTGAAATAATGGGGGGAGGGAGGGGGAGGGGAGCAGCGACTACTTGCTGTATCATTCTTTATAACAAATTTTTATAACAATAATTTGAGTTCAACTTCAAATTGAATTAGCAGCAGGGTTGCCATACCATTTGTTTTGTCAGAAATATGTAACAAAAATAAAATGATCAAAAACACTGAACTGAGAAATTAAGACATACAGAGACAGACCGTTAGCTTAAAGTTTAGGCCTTGGCGTTAAATTTGAAGTTATCTCGTAATTCAATAGGGAATGTGCAGATGCACTCATGGTTACAAAACTTTAAGTAACGAATCTTAAAGTTAGTGCAGTAACTATGAGCCCTGCAGATGCAATTAACTTTGAGATTATGCCAGCTTGTAGTTACTTGAATGTTTTCCAGAGCCGATAATTAACTTTGGATACTTGCTGTTTTGAAACCTTGTCATTGTCAGTGGATCATTATTTCAAACCTCCAGGTTTCGCAAACTTTAAGTTTAAAGAGAAGGTTGAGTTTTGGGAAGAGTTGATAAATTATTTGTGAGCGTTATCATTGTTATTTTACAAGTTTGGAGGAACATCGGATAAAAAATGTTCCCTGACAAGCATGGCTCTTCAAATGCCTTAATATTCTAAATATGGCATGTAACAGCATACAAAATTGGGACAAATTGCTACGCCACATGTTTGTGTAGACCCATATGTATATTTCTGTATACAGTGCTTGTAACTGTACCAAGACTGGGCCCATTTTCTTATCATTTTGATGATTTCAGAACCTTGCAAGTGCACCAATACATATATGCTGGATGATCAACATTTTCTGATTGATTCCACACCATTTCTTTCACAATGCAATCGCATGACCAGGGGGGGTGTTTCACAAAACTTGTCATCAGTGACAAATGACAGTTTTTGTAATAAGCTACTGAAAATCCTTGCTTCTGATTGGTTATCAGCAGAATTGTCACTGATTTTTGTCATTTGTCATTGAAAAAAGGCTTTGTGAAACGGGCCCCTGAACTCAACTTTAGCTTTAAAGCTACTACTACGACTACGACTGAATAGAGCTATTGCAACGGAGAATCCAAAACTAACACACTCGACAATGGTGCGTAACAATAGGAAATGTCGACTCCTTTCTTTTCCTCTGAAACAGGAAGGCCGTGTACTGACATTTGTCTAGTATCTGCTGTACTTTATATGTACACCATAGTCAAAGAGGTGATCTCTATGTGTATGTACATCGCTGCACTTTTAGCTGCCTGAGAAGACAGTCCTAAATATGATACCGCTAGATGAAACTGATATTTCAATAATGATATTAAAAAAATTATTAATAATAAAATGTTGAATCTATATTACATTTCTTCTGAACGATACAAGTGCTGAATACATGCACTCTCCTTACCTGGCTTTAGCCAAGCTAGGCAAAAAGGCATTTTAAAAAATACTATGAATGTACCATAGACATTGTGTTTCAATCGATATCAATCATTGAAGATAGTATACAATACCGGTAATACAAATATACACTGTCTTGAGAGGTCTTGGTTAAAACTATGGGCGAGAGGGGACTCCAATACTACCGGTACTATTGGAGTCACCGAGGCCCATAGTTTTAACCAGTACCTCGAAAAAAAGGCAGGGTATATTTCTTTAATATCCTACATCAATATATTATTTGAAATCCTGTATGCTCCCTGAATTTTCAACTCCCATATAGTACTTTTTCAGAGCAACCTTGAAATGTTTGAAATATTTCTGGTCACGTGAAGGGCTCTCAACCAATCAAAAAACAATGCATTTTTTATGCAGGATATAATAAATATAATAATGAATATGTACATGTACTGTAATTTGACATCCTGGAAATGAAATCAGAAATTTCAGACTATCTTTCAATCACATTGTACGTGTATGTATGTTGGAAAATGCAAATGACAAAATCTGGATAATTCATTATTCATCTACATTTCTACTTTGTCAACTAAATAAAGCAAATATATACTAGTTAGGGTCTACTTTACACAATGTACACAACATATGTATTGTAGGCTATGCGCCTAGTTGCTTTGCAGGCGCTTCTTATCATTTTCATCTGTGACATGCACAAACTTTTCAGGAAAACATTTCTTTGAGATGAAGTTATTACGCCTTGTTTCCTTTCTCGTGAGCTATTTGTGTATTGCCTTTGAAACACTATAAGGATTGTTATTCTTAATTTTTGTCCAAACCACTTGATAAACACGTACATTTAATGATTCACGTTGAAAACTCCTGAACTAATAAAAACTGTTTGATTTAAAACATGAATATTTTCCTAATCATTGCTTATTGCATAATATTATGCCAACAAATGGATTTATTTTTGGATATATTAAAGAAATATGAGCCATGGAGACTGGAGAGGTCTGGGGAGTGTTTCACAAAGACTAAGATTGACTTTAAGTTGGACTTCAACAACTATGGCAGGCCGTTCATGCCACTGTTTGCTCTCACTGTCTGGCATTGGTCTCTCAAGGGGCGTACAAATGATGGTCACAAATCTACTTAATTTACTTTTTTTTAATAATTCACTATTGAAGGAACAAATATTATCTAAAGATCATAATGGTGAGAGCAACCAGTGGCATGAATGGCCTGTCATAGTTAAGTCCAACTTAAAGTCAATCTTAGTCTTTGTGAAACAGGCCCCAGGTCTTTGACATCCACAGAATCAATGTTCCCTTTCTTATAAATCAAATGCATGTGTACCCTTTCTCATATCAACTAAAATCTGATAAATCAAATATGAATTATAGGAAAGTTGACTTTTTATTAAGGGTAAAACAGGATATCCTGTGAGTTACAGCAAAACTGAAAGTTCATAAAATGATTAATGAAATGACTGCAACCATGAACATTCCCATGCATTGCTTTTATGATCTGATGCATGACATGAAATGAAATTGGCAGGATATAGTGTAGTGATTCAAGGAAAAATAAAATTGAACCACAAAGTAATGGTGAAAAATATATTATGTTTTCACAGACACATGCATATACATGTATGCATCTGACCATGCTTACATTTTTTTTTAAATGCATGGCAGGAAAGAAAAATACAAGAGAATGGAGCATCACTTGAACAATTACGTTGCCTACAGTCATGAATCTGGTTCTGTGAAGTCTCAACCCAACCCTTGTAATAAGTTCACTTGTATGAAAGCATAAAATAAGAAACAGAACGGCAAAAGTTTGAAATAAAGCGGACCAATAATAAGAAAGTTATGAATATTTTACGTTAAAATCACTTAAAGTCTACCGGTATGCGAATCTCAAGTTGGCAGTGTTTGGTCACTAGATTGTGACGTACATGTACATTGTACGTGTACCGGTAGGTGCGGATTACTCTCCGTTTGTTGTGTACAAAACAATCATTCATTTTTTGTCTCCTATAGAGTGGTGAAGTGTGACGTCATCAAAAATCTATTTTTAGAATTTCTCAATTTTTTCTTCATATTCCGAAAGAACACCAAAAATAATGTCCAAATGTAGAAAACCAATTGAATATGTTAAATATTGGCTGAGTTATGACTATCTGAATGAATATATGTCCTATGGGAACTCAGTGTTATATGCTCTGGCTCCTAACCATTAGGAGCCAGAGCATATAACACTGAGTTCCTATGGGGAGTATCTTTATTCAGATGGTCATATCTCAGCCAATATTTAACATATTCAATTGGTTTTCGACATTTGGACATTGTTTTTGATGTTCTTTCGGAAAATTAAGAAAAAATTGAGAAATTCTAAAAATAGATTTTTATGACGTCACAGCTTCGGTACTCTATATTATGGATATGATATTATTACAGGTCTAAAGAGAAAAGACCCTCCTGAGTCATACATTTTTGACAAACTGAAACTTTTTTGTTTTTTAGTCGGCCCTCCTTCCCTTTCAATTTCATGTTTATTTTTTTAATGTATTGTATCATGCAAATTGATATATATTATATGTGAATAATATGTTAAAATGTACCATCTTGTGTAATTATGAACGATTGAAAGAGGAAAAATGTAAAAAAATGAAAATGAATTGAATTGAGAGTTGTCCGCCACTACATCACAGAGACATAGCCGAAGCAGCCAAGTAATTACAACTTTCAAAAATTCATACCTTTCTCACTTTTTGTACAATTTCACTCAAACTTTTACCAGTCTACTTCTCTGATTTTTGTTTTCTTTCCTCTAGAGTAGTTTGCTATCAAGGTTGAATTCCCTTTAAATGTAGGTATGTGTAGTAGGCCTACACATATTGTAAGTCTGCAAACCCAGTCTTGGCTGCTATATACATTATACATCTAGGAGGCTTGGTAACGATATTGTAATACATAATTGTATTCACAGCAAGCGGTGTGACAATTATGGCTCTCTTTATGAGGCTATAAATAAGCTTTACAGTACACGGGAGTACACTAAGTGGCATTTGGCTTTTGTGTTTAATAGCAAATGGAATCAACAGTTTACTTCATAGAAGTGGCAGCTCTGTTTGACATATATAATGTGGAAGGCTATTATACATGGTTGAGTTGCAAATAGGCCCTATGTTTTTTTTCTTCTTCTCAAATTGATCAGTACATGCATATAGTTAACAACTAAATTATTCATTCCCCATTTAAATTTGATGCTTTGGGGTCTTTTTTGTAACTCAAGAATGAAAGGTGGACTGGTTAAATTTAGTGGGCCTTTGTTGAAAACATTTAGATCAGCTTTAAGTTAATATTCACAAGAAACAAAAATCAGGACAAATAATTTGTTCACATACTTACAAGACCTGCAAAGGGTATTAATAAACAAGATGGCAGCTTCATGACTCTAACATTAGACAACAACCGTCTCGGAAAATCTTTAAAAAATATCATTTATTGACAAATTGAAAACATGATTCTTTTAAAATTGATAATAAAACATGATTCAAGACGGAAATACGAATGTAAGTAGTACTTTTCTTCACAAATATTTACGTTTAGAGCAGTTTTTTAATGTGAAATTCATGCTGATCGGTAGCACTGTTTTTCATCAGGAGTGGGCAGAAGTCCTCCGTGCTGGTCGGGCCCGGCCGGCCGGCCCGCCCAGTGCCGACCGCCGTGGCTATAACGCTGCTTGCTATTTTATTACCGAACCCCGAACCGAACCAGGTTCGGGTGAAAAATTGCCGAACTCTGCCGAACCGAACCGAACACGAACATAGCATCTGACTTACAGCACTAGAACAAAGTAACAAACTAGGATTAATTTAATAGTGTATTTCCCTGGTCAACTATACAGGTTTTCAAAAGAGTGTATACTAATACTAATATAATAGGCCTCCTAGGCTCCTATGTCTCCTGTTTAAAACTACCAGTACAAATGTGTCCAAATTGGTTCTACAGTATTGTAGCCAATACATGCAGGTGACAACCTAAACAAATGCAATAAACGGTACAATAAAGTCCATGGAACGATAGCAAGGCCCTCTATAAACGGTACAATAAAGTCTGTGGAACGATATAGCAAGGCACTCTATAAACTGTACAATGCCCACGCACAGTGTTTGAACTACTTATTATGATGTCCAGGTGAAAAGGGGAAGAACAAAATAGATGCCCCCGGCCCCCCCCCCCCCAAAAAAAAAAAAAAAAAAAAGAAAAAAAATGGCCTCAGTCACTAAAATGTCAAAATATGCCATGGTACATGTATGAAAAAATACCATCTGCTTGTGCTTTATTTGAGGCAAGACAATAATGATCTTCCTGCAAACAAGGCAAAGAGAAGTTCACTTCCATACGTACATTCCCAAATAATACTTGTTCAAGGTAATAATTCAAAGTTCAAAATATAATTCAATCTGTATTGTCACTTGAGAATTAATAACTAATAATTACTAACTAATATTCTATTAAAGTTTATGAGATAATGCACATGGGCAGGTCCAAGCTATTTGGATTGTGACGTACGGGACATTTAGAGACTTTAAACAAGAAATAACAACAGATGAAATTATTTATATGGCTTTCTTTTGGTATGAGTCTGTGGCTATTATGGGCTAGTTCATTTGTGGAAAGTTTTAGTTCTGACTAATTTGTTAATTAATTGTTAATGTAATTAATGTGCTGCGTGACGTACGGTTCACAGCGTCCCGTACGTCACGCTGCACATTAATTTCATTTGTTGTAATTTCTTGTTCAAAGTCTCTGAACGTCCCGTACGTCACAATCCAAATAGCTCAGACCTGCCTAAGTACATTCCCAAATGATACTTGTTCAAAGTAATAATTCAAAGTTCAAAATATAATTCAATCTGTATTGTCACTTGAGAATTAAGTTTATGAGATAATGCACTTCTGGCTCTCAACAGACAATATATTCACTTCACATCATGTAAGCTAAATATATTCAAAGAAAGTATGAAATAACCCGGTGAAAGATCTTCAACTGTTGCTCTCACAATAGTTGAATTATAATAATAAATGAATTGTTCAAATAATCAAATTCAAATAAACCCTTTTACAAATGAATATAAGATGACCCATTCCCTTCTCAAACATCAATGAATTGCCGATCCTGGTAAACATTCATAGAATAATATCGCTATCGCCTCTCTGGCAAATGGTATTTACCTATGTACATGTGTATGTATGTAACCCAGGCCATATCGATCAGCCCTTAGCTATCAACCTTCGCCATGATGATTATACATCTACAAGGCCAACAACACGCAACTCCCCATGTAGTGTTTTGCATGACTGTATGATTAATTGACATGTACACAAGACCAGTCTCATACACGTCTGCCTACTGGGCTTTTCCTCTCATTAATCTCTCATCACCTAATCAACTCAATTTGTTTTGACATGTATCAAACACTAACATTGTAGTATTGGCAAAGTAAAATATGGTTGGCTATTCAGAGAGGAAATCCAATTCATCCAACGGACCCTTGAAATTTCTTTTCATGCATGGCTTACATTCTGAACGAATGCAAGCTGGAAAGATGAATGAAAATACTATACCATTATTTATTGTGTTATCAGACCCCCCGGAATGCTTTTCAAAGTGGGGGTGGGGGGGGGGGGGGTGCTTAAGTATCTACAATCAGGTAGCGAGCGGAGCATAAAATGGTGATTTTAACAATTGAACCATTAAAGATATAGCGTCTTTCTTTCCTTCTTTTTTTCTCTCTTTCTTTTCTCTCTTTTTATACCATATTGTGCCGTTCCGCGGGCCCTGTACTCATGTAGAACGGTGCTGACACTTTCTCATACATGTAGAATGAATATGCACATACTTTACATTGGATATTTCAATGCACATGTGGTATTTAGACAATTCTGAACCAATATTGACTACGTACAGTACATCATGTACTAGTAAACTGAGCAAACAAATGTTGAATAAACAGCCGATGTATTGTAACATTACTTTGCACTGTAAACACTGGACATGTACAATATACATGTAATCACGTATGTACATGTACATTGTAAGAATTTATGAAAATGTTTACTACCTGGAACACATATGATATCACACATGTTCTACATTCAGCATAGTGAGCATACAGTGTAAAGATAGATGAGATGTACTCCTGCCTTTTGAATTACAATAATACTTGTACTTGTGCACCATGCTTTAGTTGGAACTTGGAAATACTTTTTAATTCAACAAGAAAACCATTACTTTTCAGTGAGGGAAAATCAAAGCTGAGAAGGTAAAAATTATATTTGGTGATAAGTTTATAACAGGGTAACAATTGTAACTCATTCATATAAAATATACATATAAAATGTAGCAGTTGACAAATCTATTTCATTTATGCAAAATTTTCACCCCAGAAGAGCACCAACTTTTTTGTATGCAATTTGTGTTTTGACAATTGTAGTATGAAGGATAATAATAGGTGAATGAAATACTTCATCAAATGTACACCTGAGAAGGAAGCATCCATAAATTTGAATACATGTACTTGATAAACAACTTTATGTCAGATTATCAATAAAATGGTGAACCCATGTCATTCTAAAAAGCTGTACATCCTGCTAAGAATATCTTGCTTTATACCTCTCTCGAACACTTTGGTGAGGAAATCTTGTAGATTAATGGGCAAGAATACAAGAAATCTCTCAGAATAACTAGAGTTATTTCTCGGGGTGAGGTTTACATTACTTGTTGTTCACATGAGTTCAAATATGCCACTGTAAATCCTTACAGCAATATCAATATAATTGATTGATTGATTTTATTTTTTTCTTGTTACAATAGTTTTCTAGGGCTTAATCACTTGAAGACCACTCCTGCCAATCTTGCGTACAGACCATACTGAATGCACAATTACATTTCAAAACAGATAGTCAGATATAATAAACTTTTTATAACAGTATATTTAGAAGCTTTAAACTCTCATGATTCTTTATCTCCCCTACCCCCCTCCCTTCACACATGACCCTATGACTTTTGAAAACATTGGCAATGAATGACAACTTGCCACCACACCACATGTTCTAGTTTCTTACTTTGGATTCTTCATCTTGCTAAAGAATGGAATTATCATCGCATTTCAACACTTTCAAAGTCCTGGAATTAGTGTTCAACTCAACTTGGGATTTTACACGAGAGGCCAGCTAAGCCGCCATTTCCTTTTTTAGTCAACCTATACCCTTATATGCCGAGTTTGTGGATATTTTAAACCGAGACAAATTAGTGCTGAATATGTTGACAGCAGTATTATTCAGATAACGTACAGATCAAGCAATATCTCTAATTAGCAGAGATAGAGAAGCAATGCTTATCCATAAGTTGCAGTAGAGGGATGGTTATAATGAAATTGATAAATATATCGAACAATTTATTTCAATTTTCCATTCATCTCATCTTCCAACATGCTACTTACCGTATTTGCCGGCGTATAGGCCGCAGTATTTTTGGAAGAAAAAATATCAAAAAGTCGGGGTGCGGCCTATGCGGCGAAAGAGTAAAAAAAAGATTTTTTTTTTTTTTTTTATTTTTTTTTAGTTTTGATTTATGGCGCTATGCCTGGCAATGTCTCCCAGCTCAGTAATCAGTGTTGACTCACCACTCGGAAACTACAACAACACTAAAATTTGTCTGTCATCTTGGTTTGAAAGTAATCTTTCTAATAGATCTCAATATGTAGTTTATAATAATAATTCCTCAATTTTTTATATATAACAAATGGTGTTCCACAAGGTACTATCCTAGGACCTAGTACTCTTTTGTTTTTAATTCACATTAATGATCTTACACATTCTTCTAAAAACGACATTGTTACCATTATTTTGTGACAAGTTTACAAGCACAAATCAGCGCCTTTAACTGCACCTCGATGTTAAATGAAGGTCCTTCCCCGCGTGGGTTTTCGACAACAAAACAACAACAACAACCAAAAAAAAAAAAAAAAAAAAACGATTTTTTTTTTTTTTTTTTTTTTTTTTTTTTTTTTTTTTTTTTAATGTCAAAATCGGGGGTGCGGCCTATACGGCGGTGCGGCCTTTACGCCGGCAAATACGGTACATATTCTTAAAGGATTGTTATTTTTGTACATTTTTGTAATTCACAAAACAACTGTATGGAGGCCTGCTTGTACATGTATGTTCGATTGTGGGGTCAGCAATATTACGTTACCCACCCCCCCCCCCCCCTCCTCCAAAGGGAAAATCATATACTCACAATCTCTACTATCCTAATGATACCAGGCAGTGATGTGGCATATCCTTTGTCAATCGTACACGAGACTCCTGGTGAGGCCGTCTGCTGGGTTGTCGTAGTCGAGTAGGTCGATGTTGTATGGGTGTCGGGAAATCCTCCTGTTTCTGCCATGATTGTTTCCTACAGAAACGGATGTGACATTATTAGTAGAGACTAGAGTTGCAAGGACAATACTTAAAGTGATGTGTCATCAATCATCACCATTAATCATCATCATCATTTTCATTATCATTTTCTTTAAAACTGCTACTGAATGATTTCCATGAAGAAATTAAATTAATTGAAATGTACTGAGCTCGAAGATGTTGATAAATAATCAAGCAAATATTATCATCATTATCATCATCATCATCAACCATCATCACCACCATCATCATCAATTATCAATATCATCATCATCATCATCGTCAAGACCAAACCATTACATCAACCACTCTGCCAGGACCGAAGCATACAAGAACAGCCTCTATCCTCGTACCATTAAGCAATGGAATCAACTACAATGTACCAGCCACCATCATCAAAGAATCAACATTAGCCAAGTCTTTTAACACAAAAGTTTGGAGCTACATGCAGAAAATGACCACTCGGCGCAGCTGTACACAGGCGGGCTAGAGCCTCGATATACATAGCTCTACTTCATCTAAAATTAGATGTCTGCAACCCATTATTTATTTTGTATGAGCACCTTTTTAATTGATTTTTGAACTCTGCACCCTCAGTTGTGATGTTTTATGACAGTTTGCGATTGCCACAGAAGTTTGGACGTATACACCAATTGGTTCTGTCCAGTATCACCTTAGATGCAGAGATTGTTAACAGTACTATAAACTTTGTTATCATCGTTATCTCTTTAAAACAGCTACTGGCTCCATGAAAAATCAAATGAATTGAAAATCAATCGTTATCAATCTAAGCAAGGTGGGTGGCTTCGCCTGCGATTCGCTCGAAGATGTTGATAACGTATCAATCATCATTGTCATCAATCATCATCACCACCAGTCCACCACCACCATCATCATCAATTATCAATATCATCATCATTATTATTAACTTCGATATCATCATTATCTTCTGTATCATCATTATCTCTTTAAAACAGCTACTGGCTCTATGAATAAATTAAATGAATTTAAAATCAATCAATCATTATCATCATCATCATTATCGCCGTGACACCATCATCACAATAAACAAAGCGGCACCAGCTAGCTTCTTCATCGTCTTTCACCTATTACAAGTACGAGTTGTACAACACACAGGTTTACTCATCAACAGCTTCCTCACCTCAGCGTTTGATTATAATCAATAATATTTCAATGTGACAAGGCAGTGGATTTATAGTTGATCCTGAATTCCTGATCAACTCTGTCACTTGTCTCTGTCCGACCAAGAATGAAAGTCTGTCCTTTAAACTGAACTTAGATCTTACTGAATCTCAAAGTATAAGACTGTTAAAGTAGAACTTAGTCTAGATTACTATTACTAGAATATATCAAGATCTATCAGTGTCATCATGGTCATCTAGTCTAGACCTAGATCTAGGCCTAGACTAAAAATAAAATAAGGTTGTGTCTGTGCCGTGTGAGACGTACAGTACTAGCTCCAGTGGTCCAGATTTAGAGTCTATGCGTTCAATGTACAGCTACAGACACTGGACAGTTGATCATTCCCTTTTAATTTTCAATATCTAAAAAATGTTACTTCAGATCTATGACGAAAATGGTCTAATTTAGCTCATAACATGCAGACAGTCACAGTCAAATGACATAATGTAATTGTGAGTCATTGTCATAAGACAAAATGTCTTGCGAAACTCCAGTGACCGTCCGCGCGATCGCGACCGCTACCTGAGAACCCAGAGAAGTCCGCCCACTTTCTGCATGCAAACAAACGTAAACGTAAACTGAGGTGATCGTGATATGACTCGTGACAGTGATAGTGAGGATATAGATGAGGCCGGGCCGAGGTTGGAAGTCACAGATGGAGAACAGAAATCATTTGAAAATTCATTCGAAAGTCAGAGTGCTCTTTACTATAGGCCTAGGACCATCCCAATATACATTTTGGATGAAATAAAGTAAAAAATTATCAATATAAAATGCACTCAACTTACTCTCTCTTGACGACAAGAATAAACTCCAAACAGCTAGCTAACCGCAGATTTGTTAACGAATAACGTTAATAATGCGCGCGTTAACGCTAGCATGCATACTAGCGCATAATTATGATATGCTCGATACATAGCTAGCGCGCGCACGGAACGGACGTAAAAAAGCGCGCGTCATCGGCATTGCATTAACATTGCCTGCTTAGCCTTAGAAACCTTACCCTCATCATCTAAGTGAAACCGACTGGTTAAAACCTACTCTCTATCGAAGTATGGCATCATCTGGCGAGGAAACCAAGACATCTCCCGATGCCGAACATGTAGAACGAAAGTGTGGACTTGATATGAGCTACGTCAAGTCAATAAATGGAATTTTGAAAGCTAAACAGATTGTAAGTATTTCAATACATTTGCAAGAACGTATGGGACAATGCTGGGGTCGCTGCGCGCTGAGTGGGAGGGGCAAAAACACCTAGATCTACATTAGTATTACGTAATGACCAATGATAGATTCGCGTTCGTGAACAAAAAATAGAATTTATCGAAGTTCCAGAAACGGTACCATTCGAGAGATTATAAAAAATACAATAATTATCGGCAAGACTTTGTTGCCCCTACAGAGATCTAAAAACAATAATTAAAGTTAGATCTAAAATTAAAAGTTAGAGTCTAGACCTAGAGTCTAGATCTATTCACTATTTATTGCCCGTACGGAGATATAAAAACAATAATTATCGGCAAGACTTGCTTGCCCCTACGAAGATCTAAAAACAATAACTATATCGGCAAGACTTGGTTGTCCCTACGGAGATCTAAAAACAATAATTATCGGCAAGACTTGCTTGGCCGTACGGGGATCTAAAAACAATAATTATTGGCAAGACGTTGTTGCCCCTACAGAGATCTAAAAACAATAATTGGCAAGACCTTGTTGCCCCTACGAAGATTTAAAAACAATAATTATCGGCAAGACTTTGTTGCCCCTACAGAGATCTAAAAACAATAATTATCGGCAAGACTTTGTTGCTCCTACGGAGATTTAAAAACATTAATTATCGGCTAGATTTTATTGCTCCTACGGAGATCTAAACACAATAATATTGGCAAGACTTCGTTGCTCCTACGGAGATTTAAAAACATTAATTATCGGCTAGATTTTATTGCTCCTACGGAGATCTAAAAACAATAATTATTGGCAAGTCTCCGTATTGGAAATGAAGTCTCAAAAACAAAAACAAAACACATGTAACAAACTGCACGAAAATAACGGTTAAATGGAGCGAGAAATGCTAAACGGTTTTGATGAATGCGGTCGTGTAACCATCGGTTAAACGTTTTGACTCGGGCTTAACAGAAATGTTAGATCAAATAATAGATAATTTGTCTGTCTTTCTTTCTTTCTTCCCAGGGCTGGTCCTTGTTGGCCTTCACATTGGCTTGTATAGCCGGAAGTGGCATATCCATCGTCTTCTTCATCATCGCCACGTTGTGCGGCTGGACCACAACATTCGTCATTTGGTTCATGTTTTCCTCTCACACGTATAAGAAAGTTACAAGAATCAACTGGTTCTTAGCGGTGAGTTTAATTCAAGAAACCAGGCTCAAACAACTTTAGTACACCTTGTGCCTTTATTTATTTATTTATTTTCATTTTTCACTCAATACTTTTCCTTCTCTACATTTTGTTGCATATTCTGGAAACTCGGCTCAAACATAGTAACCTGGTGCTTTTCTTTTCTCTATACTTTTTAAAGGGACTTGGTAACATTGTTAAAATGAGAGAAAATGGCGCTACGGTAGTGAATTCAATGCTAGATGTACAATTAAATATAATCTGAAAGTTCGAGTGAAAACAAACCATTATTAATGATACAAATTGGGAAAAACTGATCTGATCGATTCCTTGATTTTCCCAACCATAATGTTACAATTTAATTGCATTTTAGGTGAATGAAAATTGTCACAAAGCAATAAATTAGCTCTTTATACCATTCCAGACATGGCCACATGTTTATAATCATCTGATTTACTGGTATATTCCAAAATTAAACATAACAAAATCTGTGAAACCATCAACTTTTTTATGCATAAAACTTTCATGAAATTCCACCACAGTTCCATGTCTAAAAATCACAATCAATATGGAATATTTTAGTGTTTTTTTAAGTAAAAAGGCCTCAACCTTCAAACACAAAATAATTGAAAGTTCTCAAAAGTGTCATTTCACAGTGTCTTCTGAATGAAATCTCATAAATAGTAATGTCTGCCACAGACTGTCACCGTCATTAACTGATGGATATGCTTTTGAGCTTTGGTAACTTCCTAGCACTTTATTTCTCATGGTATTGTTCCCCTGTACAGGATCTGGTCGTAAGTCTGGCAGCTTGTGTGCTATATGTTTGTATCGGTATTCCAGTCATTATCAGCCCGTTGTGTCCAGTTTGCATAGCAGCTGGGGTGAGTGCAAACCAGGTCATTGTTTCATGAAACCGTCATAAGTACAACTTCACCGACATTCCATTGAAATGCGTGTTAAACTCAATACACCCATTTCAAGGGGATATCGGTGAACTTGTACTTATGATGGTTTCGTGAACGCTGCCCAGGATGAAAAGCCATCATCCGTCAAATCTGCCCATGGTTTTGTGGTGAATAATATTTTGAATTAACACGTTTCATCAAACTAATAAAATTAACCAAAATAAAATGTACATTCATAATGTTCATTGGGTAACATTTGCTCTGGCGACAATGGCTCCGGGCTTTATTTTGGAAAAGGTATATTTTTGTTAGAGTTACGGTTGCAATTAGGTCTGAGTTTAGTTTTAGAGTTAGGGTCAGGGTTATTTATAGTGTATGGTTCAGGTTCGAAATATGAAAAAAAATGGTAAGTGAAGAATATTGACCACGGAGCACTTGTCGCCAGAGCAAGTGTAACATACAGCCATTCATTGCACTGTATTTCAAAGCTTGCACATAGACTTTGCTTTATTCACATTCTCTTGGCAGTGTGTCTTTATAACACTGTATACGCCATAGGCACATGCATGCAAGGTATTCGATTAACAAAAATAACCATCACCGGTATAGCTTTCGCATGTAACCAAGATATATTGCTTTGGTAATTTGATCAAGAGTTCACCTACGCATATCCACCACCAGAGCAGAACTCATTAGTACATCAAAAAATTCTTTACATTTTAGAGTCTTCATTTTCCACCCTATTCATCTTTGCAGTGAATTTACTAATCTAATCTACTTATCAGGAATTTTTGGAGAGTGATTGTTGATTATATTCATTTGCAAAACAAAAGCATGCTTATTTAGAAATTTCTTGGTTTTAATGTTGCACTGTTAGAAATGAAGCAATTTGTCACCAGTCACAACACTGCATCAAATATCACCACACTCAGAGTTAGGGGGGTGGGGGGTGTAGGTTAGGGGTGAAAGTATGACTTCCCCCCCCCCCCTCCCCATTATCTTGTAGAAACATATTAAAGGGGATAAAGTGAAAAACCAAAGGTACTGATCTGATCCTTTAAAGTGTACCAATCACCTAATTAACTATTTTGTTACAGGAAGAATTGTTTAAATCAGCCTGTAAAAGATTTATTTTGCATTATATTGGCTAGTAGAAATTATAAAAGGAGTATGAAGCAAGGAATGAGGAAAAGATAGAATAATCAATGTAAAACCCTGGGCATGTGTAGGGATGCATTGAGTAGTCTACTCATGAGTCACTTTTATTTGTCATTGAAAGATTATTCAAACTTGCAATATTTCTTGAAAATAGAA
Source organism: Strongylocentrotus droebachiensis (assembly GCA_035222895.1). Lineage (NCBI taxonomy): Eukaryota > Metazoa > Echinodermata > Echinoidea > Camarodonta > Strongylocentrotidae > Strongylocentrotus > Strongylocentrotus droebachiensis. The sequence goes on from JAVYIG010009463.1 coordinate 54,961, forward strand.
GTTACCGGTATATTTGAAGTTCATATTTTTTAATATAGTATCATGGCATGTACATGTACATACTTAGCAAATATCTTTTGGCAATTGGTGCACTTTAAAGGCGATGTCTACCCTGATATTGATATTAAGCCAAATTTATAAAAATGGAAACAGAGAAATGAGACAAACGCCATGCACATAAATACAGTCTCATTTGACAATTTCTTCTTTTGAAGGGATACATCACATGTATTTTGAAATGGCTAGAAATCCAGTTAGACCTAATACCAAACTCACATCATCATGTTAGGTGATGTGTGCCCTTTCTACTAATTAATTAGATTGATACAACACGATATAAGGCACTTGATATATTTCCCAAGGAAAGACGTACTGACTAGGCCTGTCTTCATCAGCTTGAGTTTGCCAAATAACCCGCTATTTTAACTAACCCGATCGCTAATAGCATCTTAATCATCCCGCAGCTGCAATTAGCAGGATATTTTTTTGAGAAAATATCCTGAGAAATTTTGATCTTGTTTCCAAATTATCCCGCTACTTGGGAAATAGCGGGCTAATTTGCGCCCGTCCGAGCTAGTTTGTGATGAGCATATCGGTCTGGTGAAGCCGCAATTTTGAGCTTTTGGATAATATGCCGAGTCTGAAAAAATAGCGGGTTATTTGGCAAACTCGAGCTGATGAAGACAGGCCTACTGATACCCTAGCTCCTCAGTATGTGGAGGCAAACCTTGAATCATCACCAAGCAAGGTGCACAGTTTTGTGTTGCCATCTTATGACATTTGTGAGAGCTACCCTTTTAATTTTCATGCCCTTTGACCTTTTTTGTGGGGGGGGGGGAGTGAAATGTCAGAGAGATAGTCAAGTTTGTGATTTGGTCCAATTACACACTGGACAAATAACTCCTAGGACAAATTATCCAACAAGTAACAATGTTCAAATTTAAAACATAATTTTTTAAACAAAGGTTGTTCTTGATGACCTAAAAGCTTGTCCATGGCTTGCCCAACATAGCACCAAGTAATTTAGCAGATTGGATTGATGGATTCAGAGTATTGTAGTTCATTCCTTAATAACAGGTTAATGGAATAACTCGTCACGAGGTCCCCAGGAAAGAAACATCTATACATTTATTTATGTTAGTAAACCGGTCTATTTAAATATACTATGTCCCTTTTGCAGCCAACCTCAAATTCTGTAGAACTTTGCAGGAATTATGAATATGTCATGTATGTCCTATCTGTGAAATTTAAACGTTAGCATTGTCCTCATATTCAAATTATGCAAGGAAACCCGTTTACTTGCTAGACTTCACTGTCAGACACTATTGAGTGACTGACTGGCCTTTTTTCTTCTTTGGTAATAACATACATGAAAAGAGTTGTAAAAGGTACATGAGCATTTGTCTACATCAATAACCCACTTCTTGTGATGGCCAAGATTAAACTGATCAAATCTTTGCGCAGCATAAAACGTATGATCATTCGGTACAATCGTCTGAAAATCAAGACTATTACTTTTAGGCTCTATAGCCCTAAAGTCGATTTGACAACTAATAGTCATTATTTTCCCACTTGAAGACATTTTCAAGCCCCACCTTTTTTTAGGGAAGTTCTAAATTAGTATTATCTTTCAAATGCAGTTGGAATTTAACTTTTTCATTTTTTGGCCTGCAAATGGGACATAGTACCTTTAATACAATCAGTTTCAGGGGCAAATGTGATAGAAGTTTCAGGCTGCGTAGCGCTAAAGGTTTTGATGATAAACAGTAATTCTGATGGCATGAACTTTTATTAAAAACATTACTATGTTTTATCAGAGGTACTATACATACTGAAAAATACAACTTTGCACTGAGGAGTTTGGATGTGTTAAGATTGCTAATATGGTGCTGGTATTCTATGGTAGTCTCGCTGCAATTTACTGTTCGGAATGAAAGAGTAGAATTGTAGTAGTTTCGGTAGTAATAGTAGTAGAAGAAGTAATAGTAGTCATATTGGGTGGTATTCTCGAAAGCGGCCTAAGTTAAATCAGTGGCCTAAACCTGGTTTAAACCATGGACTATCTTTTTTGCTATTCTCGAAGGCCGCCTAAAGATAAGCCAGGCTTAAATACGTCATAGTTCGGCCTAACTTTAGGCCGCTCAGAGGGCAGGTTTAAATACGTCATAGTTCGGCCTAACTTCGCGTGACGTCACGTTTTAGTTAAATCGAGTGTCCGCGGAGAGTGAACGGTAAGTTTTGCATTTGAATTTCTATATTTGATAACAATTTGCACTCTTTTGTATGGATAAGCGCTCATGAAAGTTACACCAGCTATTAAAGTATTTTTGTAACTTTCATGTTGCTGTACTGGTGATAATCTAAAATGCTTTTAACTGAATAAATTTGGAGGAAACTTGGTAAATGTTCACATTGTTCGCAGACCAGTCCCATACGTGCAAATAATTGTCGGTTAACATTTTCGTTTCCTGAGATTGAGCAATTTCTTACCGGGTAATTCTTTTTCTTGGCACTATTGTCCTTTCGTACGCATATACCACCTTAAAACTATCATTGCTAGACGTAGAAACTACTTTTATAGTGGATTTTCGAGACGCTGTTGCCTAAAAGTGGACAAGCAGACTCTTTCGTTCGTTAGCCTCTGATTTGGGTAGTGTGATGTGTCGGCTGTTGTAATGTGGGTTGGAAAGTAATAACTAGGTCTATTAAGCTAAATAAATGTAAGTATAGAGACAAACAAAATGGAGCCTGCAGAAACACGTGTGGTTGCTTTGGTAGTTTAATCCAGACTCAATATCCATGTGCTTTTACATGTATAATGTAGTGAACAGAAGACCCTTGCATACACTTGCATTGTGTGTATGCATCTAATATGAATAACAATGAACTGTGCCTTAACAGCTGCAGTGCATTTCTAAGTGGCATGTTAATTTCAATTGCATGTTAGTTTCAATGAACCTGTTTCTAAACATAACATCGGCTCCTCTCTCCCTACCCAAATCAGAGGCTAACAAACGAAAGAGACAGAAATTTCGGTCTGGTATCACCTCTGCCTGAGCTGCAGTGCTAGTTGTGGCTGTTGGTGCGATAATTTTCTACAGGATGATGATGATTTTCATAACCACCCCCCCCCCCCAAGAAAAACATTTTTTTTTAAAACAATATAATAGACCTAGATCTAAATTTCATCAATAAGAGTCTAGTCTAGACAGGTCTAATAGAAATTGAAAGGAAATGGACAGAAGCTTCCTTTTTTTGGATATACATTTGCTGATAATGTTACAGTAGTTTAGTCTAATAATACTATTAGTTAGTAAACTACAGAGAAAGAGAAATTGTAATTTCTTATCAAATATCAACATATTTTTCATCTTGATTTTCTGCTATTTCAGGTTCATGGGGATGAAAAAAGAAGGCCTCTCCCAAGTTATGGTGTCCCGCCTTGTGAAGTCCATCTCAATAGCCATTGCCAGGAGACGGGAGCAATACATCTCTGAGTCAATTCCTTCAACAAGAGAGGCAGTCCTGCAGAGTGCAGACCCAACATGAATGTTATAATTACTGCCATTTCCCTGGCGTTAATATGGTGCACCCACATAGGCATCTCCAAGCCAGTTGGCCCAACACCAGTTATTTCCTGAACAGGAAAAATAGATACTCCATTTTTCTTGGAAAGTCTGCTGGTGAGTAAAGCTGTAATTACGCCCAAATTTTGTAAACTAAATCATGTTTATACAATTTTTATTAAAAGATCTGCTGATTTTATGAATCTGCAGATGTGTCTACAGGTACATTATGAATTAATTTAAAATTGTTTTGTCTGATGAATGTAGGTGCAATCTACACTCAAACTTTTATTCATTTTACATCTGCACGAGCTAATATTTTCAGCTCAATTGCCATGGCTACCAGTCACTCCTGATAGTGACAGCTTGGTCTAGACTTTTGGGAGGAACTATCTCTGAAAATACGACACAAATAATCAACAGTTGATTAACTTCTTTAAAATTTGGGTCAGAAGAAAATTCAAACCTACCGCTAACAATTCTGGACCATATAAGACTTAGAGACCTACAGACTGCAGTACAGTACAGTGCAGTAAATTTTCATTTTACTTTTTCCCCTTTCACGAAGCTCATTTTGGGAGATAACATAAACAAAGACAATCTTTGGTCTAATGTTAGATTGAACTAAAATGGAAAAGATGGGCTCTAACGATTAGGGCCTTGTAAAATCTCCATTCCAGGCTGCGTTTACATCTAGGTTAGGCCAACTGTCGGTTGGTTATCTAAGTAAGATGTAGACCTCTAGACTTGATTTTAGGAAAGGGACTAACTTGGCTATAGACTTTAACTACTTAGGGCTTTCTTAGGCCATGACATGGCAAGTACAACTTGGTGCAAGCACATTTATGAGATAGTACTGCAAGAATGTGTATGTTTGTTCTTGATTTTAAAAGAGATACCGGTAGTCATTCTGTAAATCAATGATTACTAGTAACTGAGTGGGGAGGGGGTGCCTAGTCACTGCCTACATGAAAGGCGCCTTAAGTTTTTTTTTTAAAGTTACGAGTAGATCTTTGATATTTTAATGAGGTCTACCGTAAACCTTTTTATTTTTGTTTCAGGATGATGCTTTTCTTCAGTAAAATAAATGAAAGCAAATTCCCTGATAACTGAGACAAATTCAGAGAGAGGAAGGAGAACTACTGAGCTGTTGAATTTCTGACAGGTAGGCTGTACGAATAAGTTGTTGTTTGTATGCCCAGGTACTTCAAGGATGGCATTTGTTCATTCACATTTTTCCATCAATACTTTCATGTAATTGGTTATGCACTCCACTTTTACCACAATGTACATGCAAGACCTTTTTAATGTTTAACAGAAATAGGTTTTAATGTGCTTCATTTCATTCTTTTCTCTTTTCATTAAACAGACATACTTGCAAGGACTATGAAGTTCTACTTAGCCTCTTCAATGAACCAGACTCCATCTGCTGTAACTGTGACTGCATGGGGATCAAAACCTTTGTAGTATAATCTTCATAACATGAAGCTATGGTAACAAACAAGCAACCATTGATAAAAAGCCTGATATGTCCTTGTTGTATGTGTAAACCACAAAGCAACCATCACTCATAAGGATGTTTTTATGTACATCAGATGTTCATTGTTTCACTGGAGAAATTGTGATTTTGAATCAAAATAAGAAATCATGTTTTATAATGTGTTTTATAATATAGTGCAAGTCATGATATAACAGATTCCCTGCAAAAGAAACACGGCTCAAAAGTAGACTATGCTTTGTTTTTAAAAAATGGGCAAAAGTAATGTAACAAATACATAACATTTAATTCTAATAGTTTCAAGTAGCAGATTATGAGGCTATTGGAGCTTAATATTTGACCTTCAATTTTATAATCGTATTCATCGTGAATTACAATCTTTTCTGTTTTAAGAAAAATAAATGAATTGAACATAATTGTTGATATGTTATATACAATATTCCTTTCATATCTTTTGATTTTAAGTGTGCATACTGTTGGGTTCATTGAATTATACATGGAAAAAGTCTTGAAATAGAACAGTGAGAGAACAGAGAGCGAGCGAGAGAGAGAGATAGAGTAAAAGAGAAAGGGAACCAAATGAGAAAGAACAATTTAATGGTGAGAGAAATAAACAATGATGTGAGGTAGTGTGTGTGTGAGAGAGAGAGGGAGATAGGGAGAAAGAGTTGGGGTGGGGGTACAGTGCCCCCTTTTTCAAATGCCCCTTTTTATATAGGAAAGTTCCCTTTTAACTTTGTAAGAAGTGCCCCTTTTTCCATAGGAAAAGTGCCCCTTCCCCTTTTCACCTCTGATAAGTGCCCCTTTAATTTTGACACACGCCCCTTTTCCTTTGACAAGTTTCCATTTTCCTTTGCAATAAGTGCCCCTTTTCACTTTTGAGAAGTGCCCCTTCACCTCTGATAATTGCCCTATTTAAATCTGATAGGTGCCCTTATTAACAAAATTATCGGTGCCCCTTTTCTTTCAACAAATGCACATTTCCTTTATTATAAGTGCCTCTTTTTCATTCTCATAAGTGCCCCTTTAAAAATATGTTCAATGCCCCTTTTCAGGTGTGATATGTGACCCTTTTCACCTCTGATAATTGTCCTTTTAACTACGATACAATTCCAGCAAGTGCCCTTTTTGTTATTGCTGCCCCCCCCCCCCCCCCCCCCCCTTTGGAAGTCGCTCCACCGCCCCTGGACGTGCATATTGCTCAAGTTGTCAAGGTGATGCATCCTCTCCACACTGCGCGCATCCATTGTCTTAGCCCATTGTCTTAGTGCATTGTGACGTCATATTGCTCAAGTTGTCGAGGTGATGCATCCTCTCCACACTGCGCGCATCCATTGTCTTAGTGCATTGTGACGTCGCAGCTCTTGTACTGAGCATGTGCAGAATCCGTAACCATGGTGAATAATCCATGGACTAAGTTAGGCCAGGTTTAAACCATGGATCAGTTAGGCCACCTTTCGAAAAATGAAAATGACTTAGGTCAGCGGCCTAAGTTAAGCCTGGCCTAACTAAACCACGGTTTAACTTAGGCCAGGTTTAACTTAGGCCGCTTTCGAGAATACCACCCATTATTCTTAATAGTCATTGCAGCAGAAGTAGTAGTAAGTTGTAGTGATAATAATCACAAATTTCCATTGTCTTTAGTTCTAGGTTTCTAATTATTGCTTTATAAAACAATATTTTGGAAGTATAAAACTTCCCGCCCCCCCCCCCCCCCTGCTCAAAAAAAAAAAAAAAATCAGACTACAGTAGCCGTTTTACTAGTATTGCAATACATGTCTGTAATGTAAAATAATTTATTGTATTTGTTTTTAGTCATTATTCTTATTATGCACTAGTTAAAATATAGTTCAGTAGTACTTGAGGTGATTTAATGCTCAATTTTTCCAGTGTATACATTGTATGTAGCTTAGATATTTGAATGTTCATTAAAAGTAGTAAATAGATAATGACTATTACTACCCGTATCAGACATCTGAGCTGGTCATTTACAAAACCGTATTGCCCTAGTTTTCACTAGCAGTGGGAACGGAGGGGTATATTCTTTGTATTTTCCTTGGTCTCCCTGCGCGTATTGACTTTGCGTGTAGAGACGAGTGAAAATATACCTTGGTATTTTCCACGGTCTCGCATCCGGGCATCTTGTATTGACCGCGCGGTATTTTGTCATTTTCATTGCGCATCTATTATGCGTACGAGAACCTGCGCACTTTGCGCGCACTCTATTGTGACGTAATAATCACACCAAATGCACACTGTTTGCAGTGTATCAAAAATGTTGTCAAGCTTTGGATGGACAGTGCTGGTTTGACAAAGTTTGTTCAGTTCTTGAGATTGTCATGGTGGATTTCTGTATTTGCTCTAGATGTCTGATTTGGATAACAATAAAAATATTGACTGGCTTTTCTTTCGGGGGATATCAGAAATATTGACCGCGCTAAGACCATATTGCCCTCGTCTTTCGACTCGGGGCAATATGATCTGAGCTTGGTCAATATTTCTGATATACCCCTCAAGGCCAGTCAATATTATATAAATATTATTAAATATGATAGAATATTTTGGAAAAATATGAAATTTATGAATAATAAATTTGTTTTTATGTACATTTTGGGAATTGTGCATAAATTTTGCCGTTTCAAGAACAAAAAAATATCAGTTAATTTACTTTTTTTAAACATTTTTGGTCCTGGTCATATTCAGTTAGCTAGAAACTTGTCAGTATTAAGACACTTTAGAATATAGAGATTAGATTCACATTTCAGTAATGAATTTCATAAATATTTAACAAGTTTAAAAGCCTCCTTTTTATTGCCCTTATTAAAGAGTTTTTAAAAGAAATTAATCATTGTTGATTACATCCAGGTATTTGGATTCATTGCTGCCTTCTCTTATGGCATTGGATTTTGGCAAGCCTACAGAACCTACCGTAGCCAAACCTATGTTGAAGTCTGATCTTTCCAGAGTCTGAATTTTCCTTTTGATTATTGCCATGTGCAATGAATAAAAAAACTTTGTGTATTTTATTTTAGTATGGTATTTAATGTGTATAGCAATTATGAAATTAATTTCCTTTGTTCTGTAATAATAACTTGGCCACTTTCGTATTTATGTATCTCGGTTGTTGTAGTATTTATTTTAGGATATTTATAGAAGAAGAATTGATGCTATTATTAACCTAAATCATAAGTACATATAAAGTTAATTTGTAACTCACTTAACTTATTGTCTATCTAAATACTACTTACTAGCTTCTTGTTCAGATTGGTTAGGTATATATTAGCATGTATAAATTAATGCTTGTATCTCCTAACATACTCATTTTTACTAACTCTAAAGGGGAAGTCCACCCTGATATTAGTCGGTTTTAATAGAAGCAGAAAAATAAAAGAAACGGGTCAGTGAAAGTTTGAGCAAAAACCAAACAAAAATAAGCAAGTTATTAACTTTTGAAGGTACAGTCGATCAAAACACAAATTGGCAATTCTGTGATGTACATTGTATCTTGCAAGGTCCCCACTCCCTTGTCATTTGCCCTGTACCATAAACCTTTGAAAATATATTTTTCTCTTAAGAATATTTTCAGTCATACGTTCACCCTGAATATAATTATTATTACAAATATGTTTTTATACAACCCTTGTATGCAACAAATTTATTCCATCTTCAATAACTAAGAAAATGAATGGTTATGAAATTTACTGTACAGAGGAAATGGGCACTATGAACATGACGGACAAAGAAAGCAGACAAAATATACAGTTCCTCAGGTAGACAAAGGAACATCCCTTCACTGCTATTAATATGTAAAAATGTGTAGAACAGGTGTCACATGCATATTCACCTGTTCTACACATTTGTACATAATAGCAATGAAGGGATGTTCCTTTGTCTACCTGAGGAACTGTATATTTTGTCCGCTTTCTTTGTCCGTCATGTTCATAGTGGGGAGAGGAGCTTGCAAGATACGTCACAGTATTGCGAATTTGTGTTTCACTGATGACAACTTCAACATTCATAACTTTCCTGTATATTGCTCAAACTTTCACTACTTTCTTTGATTTATTCTGCTTTTGATCACCAACTTAATATCCAGGTGGACTTCCCCTTTAATATATACAACATTATAATGCACTCTCACTGCTGTTGTTATGCAAATATTGATTTCATATTAACATGCATATTGCTTAGGTTTTGCTAACATACTTATTGCTTTATTAATATGTTTATTGCATTTATATAAACTTGTTGCTTGCATATTCACTTCGAACAATTGATTTCTGTTGTAATTGAATAGCCTTTTGTTTACCTGATAATGTATTGCTTTCATAATACTAATTTACATATTAAAACTAATTCATTGACTTTAATGTTAGCAAATTTCATATTATATTGCCATTGGTATAATGAAAGTTCATTTTAACAGCTCAATAGTGTATTAAAGGTACTTTAATGTTTGAAAATAAGCGTTTTTTGGAAGGAAAGACTAAGCCATTAAAATGACGTTAGGGTACAGTACTTTGGTATAGGGTTTCTTTTCCTTTTTTTTTTTTTACAGTTTATTGATTTGTCAACACTAAGTGTTAATCATTTTTTCTCTTACATCTAAGTAAAATTCAACAACAATCCAACCAATTTTGCAATCATATTACACTATTAACTGTTTATTGAATTAATTGACTATTGGAAGAGGCCCACAGCTTCATTAAAATATACCAAGATTAGATATCTTTCTTAAAGTTAATATAATGTAGAACAGAATGGATTTCTATGGTAGTATGTTCGTTATTCATAACATTTTATGTAATACATGTACATTTATAGTAAACACTTACATCAACAAACATACACATGTATACTATTAACATTACATTTACTCTGATAGTTATGTTTCTTTGTTTGTATTTCAAGTCATTAACCTTTCAAATAACTTTGCTGTTATATGTTTCCAAATTTTTTCTGCTCTATTTTGTTTTGCTAATTTTCTAATTACTAATTTTTTTAAATGGTAGCAAAAATATTGTAATAAACCCTACCTACACATGTATCAGTTTACCGGTATTGAATAAATGTTTTGATCAGTGACTACCATTCACTATTCAAATTGGCAATGCAAGGTGCCAGGGTCAAGAGTATGTTGTCGGGGAACGCTGTCATGTGACTTGTCATGCCTTGGCTCAGAGAATAGACAGACTTTTGAGTGTTTGTGACAGGGTTGTGAACGATCTCCTAGTTGTTCTGAGTCTCTTTTCTGGGCAATTCTGTTGGTCATTTGTAATTTTACGCCCCATACATGTATGTTACACGGTGTAATTGAATTTAATGAATATAGTTATTAAAGGACAATCTTCCTTGATAAATAAATCTAAGATAAATGCTATCAGCTTTAGAATCACCAGGCAATCAAAAATCGGTAATGTACGGGACAATATGTACCTTAAGCTTGTTTTAATTGAATCCCATTTATTCAATGCATCTGGCGATCAAGGTTTTACCGTACATTCGGGGCAAAATTATTTAACATTAGTCCTATTTTATAATTTTTGTCATTTATATATAAATCTTGATAAAAGCTACTGAAATCACATTTGATTGGTTGTAACTAGACTGCTAAAGTATTATTGGCACTTGTGGGTTAACCAAGATAAGTCAGGCTATAGTCTATGGAAAATATGTGTATCAAATCTCATTCAACGAATTACATAATAGTTTTATGAAATGGTCCAGAGTTTTTGTTCTTCACCAAGATATGTTCTCAGGTAAAAGTCAAACAGCAGTGCAATTATCCTCTTATTTAGTGAAAAACATGTTTATGTATACATTTTTGGAATCACTGCAGTAATACCTGTTTTGGGGTAAATATCTGTATTTTGTGATTTATTTGATATTCAATGTGATTAAAGTTGAAATAGAGATCTCTGGACTGGATTCTTGTCATTTTTCTGTTTGAATGTATCCCGTACATGTATCTGTTCTCAGCGCATGCATGCATGTATGTATTCATTAACCTTTCAAAATTACCATATATACACATGTATAATATATATAAAATATATTGTAGCCATCCCATAATCTGAATGTTCTTTTGCATGGAAATCCAATGACTATTTTGAACACATGGATTTTAAAGAAAATGTCAGTGATTTTTCAATCTTGTAAAAATCCTCTCTTGCATGCAATTATGATTTTCCTTTTTGCTAACTTGGTATTTTTCCCCTAAATATATATAACATATTTTTTTTGGGGGGAGAGGTTTTATTAAAAACTTTGTCTCGATTGGGCTACGTAAATTGAAGTGTCTCATATTTTGGAGCATTTTTAGGGAAATTGCATTTTTCTTTTCCCAAATACTATGATTTGAATTGGCAGGTTTTTTAAAGGGATATTCAAATCTGACATAAACTGGACTCTTTTGTCTTTTCGTTTTTTGAGAGATATTTGGGGGCACTTTTCAAAGCCGAATGGACTACTTTCTTTTATTCATTCCTATAAAACCGTAGTGCTGATAAACATATAATGATATCAACCGCTGGGTGGGTAGGTCAGATGGTGATTTTAACAAAGATGTTTGCAACCATGTTTCTATTTAGAATAGAAAGAAAAAAACACCTAGTTTCATTCTGCTTTGTGCTTTGACCTTTCCCTTCCTTGGTTGTTTTGTTTCTGGTTCCCAGGTGTTTGGATTTATCGCGGTGGCGAGCTATGGGGTTGGGCTCTGGTATTCTTTCAAGAGGTGGAGGGAGAGTAAGAAGCGACAGAGCTCGGACAGCCAGTACGAGGTCAGCTACTGATCGTCACCGGTCAGCTACTGCCCGTCGCAGAAGATTCCAAGGTCCAGCAGTTGTATCTCCACCTACATGTAAAGAGTGACATGTGGTAAACAAAATGTTAGTCTAAAAACGTTATTGTATGGTTAGAAGCCCTGAATGCCTTTGAAAGATCACCGCACACTTCATAACCAGACTATGAGTATATTTACATGAGAAAGAAATTGTGTTGGGAGTAGATTCTTCCTTTTTAAAGTATTTATTGTATGAATCGCAGTTGAAAAATGATGAAAATGCTGGGTATAGAATGTCCCATAGACTGGTTCACGAACATATTCACATTTTATGCATACTTTTCAACTTAAGTTTTTCTTGACAACCTGAATGCTTGCCTGACATAGCAACACATAATGTATGCAGACTGGATTCCAAGCATCGTAGTTCATTCATTAATAACAGGTTAATGGAATACCTCATCACTAGGTCCATGGGAAAATTTGAACATGTTACTGTTAGTAAAGCGGTCTATTGAGTTGCAGTTGGTTGTCTGTCATGTGACTTGCATGATGTCACCTGACCTACATTCACTGCCCATTCATTGTGCATTTTCCCAGACTTTGAGGGTAAAAACATCCAAAATGTCAACATTGCTATTCATATGACTATTTGCCTACCGGTAATGCAAAGATTTAGAAAGAATCTACATCTTGAAATATTCACATCTCAATCTAATACTACAGCAATTTCTACCCGAATGACGTTGTGGTTGGTTTGTAAATTGTGTGGTGGTCTTAATGTCAAAACCAACATTTTAGGAAAAAATCAAATAGTTGTGATGAACTAACAATATCTTATTCCTCTACTCCACCGAACATGCCATTTGTACTCCTGTGCACACTGTTCTATTATTAATATATTTGATATATATATATATATATATATATATATATATACATGTATATATGCTGGTATATATATAAATATATATGCTTAGTCACTTAACTCACTATCATGATGTCATAACTTTATACAGCAATCTAAAGAAACAATTTCTATGAAGTTTCACATGTAGTTATATTTTTACAGTTTGTACATATATACCTGTAGTTTTTTAGTGATTTATTGCATGTATTGGAAATGCATAAATAGTGATATTACCAGAATACCAGTATTGAGTTTACAGCACACTTTTTTTAAAGGTTCTATTTGACATTGCAGTTAGAATAATGCAGATCCATTCTTTTAAATTATTTCAAGCTTAAAGTAATTGCCATTAAAATAACCCCCCCCCCCCCCCAAAAAAAAAAAAAAAAATATATATATATATATATATATATATATACCTATATACGGTATATACAAATAAACAAAAAATAAAAAATTGTACAAAGTTTGTGGAAAAAACAGCAACAAAGCCAAATTTCTCCAATATTTTGAGCTTTTCAGTATATTTGCATCACATTATATTCGAACCATTTTGGTGTAATTGATTTAACCCCCAGGATGATATTATATGAATGTCAAATAGTAAATTGTTATCTTGTTTCTTTCATTCATGCACCTCTTCCAAATTCCTGAAATTTATGTTTTGATTAATAAAAAGAATCACTTGTTCTCTTTCTGACACGATCCTCATATGTTGTGCTCATGTGTTTAGTATGAATGATATTATATATGGAATTTACTTGCTCTTTATTTTGTGGCAATGTAAAATGTGTGAAACTTTTTTCACAGAAAGTATGAATTTTAAAGTGTTCATTGTTTTGTGACATCTAACATGTACAAGTGAAAAGTATGCAGAAACAAGAATACGTTACTAACTTACACTAAAAATGTACCAAGTGATACAACGTATGTGCTGAAAATCTTTCACATTTTATGCAAACCTCAAGTGGCTAGTATACGGTATGCTCAAAGGGACTTGTTAACATTGATCAGATGAGAGAAAATGGTGCTAAGGTAGTGACTTCAATGCTAGATCAATGTACAATTAAAGATAATATAAAAGTTCGAGTGAAAGCAGACCATTTTAATGATATAAACTAGTCTAAATTGGGAAAAAACTGATCTGATCGATTCCTTAATTCTCCCAACTATATTATTACAATTTAATTACATTTTAGCTGAGTGTAAATCATCAAAAAGCTATGGATTTGCTCTATATACCGTTCCAGACATTTAAGTGTTGAAAGATTTTTAAAAGCCTGCCTTATGTCATATTTTCATGGAAAAATGGTTGGGAGAATTTACTGTTAGAGGGTGTTGACCAGTGACGCCTTCCAAAAAAAACATAGATATATTTGTGGTTTGAGAATTTGTCCAGGATTTGTTGCATGCTAGAGGGTTAGTACAGTAAAAGGAATATAATAAGTAACATTTCATAAAAAAATTACAGTTTTTTCATCAACCTTCAACAATGTAACTGAGTCACTTTAATACAAATGTACTATTATTCAGAAGGATCAAAGTAACCGTTTTGGTATGGTGTACATATGAAATTGACAAAGATTGAGACAATGTTGCTTGGGAAACATATCAAAAAGTAGCAATATCATTATATGAATCATCATTAGTTAGTTTATTGAGTTTTATCAGCTGCTTAGAGCTAAAACACACATTCTTAAGAAACATTAAATGGACAAATCTATTTTTTTACATAATTTAAAAATAAAAAAACTTGGTAAGGGTATGAATAAGTTAGTTGTAGACCGTACGTATAGGTCCAGGTGGGTGTTTCACAAAACTTGTCATCAGTGACAAATGACAATTTTTGTAATAAGCTACTGAAATCCTTGCTTCTGATTGGTTATCAGCAGATGTGTCACTGATTTTTGTCATTTGTCATTGACAAATGGCTTCGTGAAACGGGTCCCAGGTATCGGTCATGTAGGTGTCAAATTACATTGCACCAAGCTTTATTTTGGTTTGCATGTAGAAAAGCTTGTCCATTCTTATGAAGAATTACATTGTGTATAATCCAAGACGAGTTAGTTATTGATACTTAATAGGATAGGAGATAGATGTGAAAGAGTATAATTTAAAAAATACATTTCTAAATAATGAAATATCCAAAAATCGCATCTCTTCCGTAATTTACATGAATGGTGCAATGCTATAATAGTCTATTTTACTCAATTTTAACAACTGATGTACATATGCACCATCCTGCCATAAATAAATACCCATGTACAATATTTTGTAAGGATTTAGTATAATTAGATGAGGAATATATATGTGTTTTTAATATGTAATTTCAAATATTACAGGTTAAAGGGAATGATTTAACATTGATCTTGTCTGCTTAGGGGATTTTAATCACTGACCACTGACTCAAAATATATATTGTCATGGTAACAAGCTATTTATATTTCCTGTATTTTGTATTGTAGCGTTTTTCTATACAGTGCGTCCCAGAAAAAACGAAACCGAGAAGTATCGATGTTCTATCATAACTTAATCACAACCATAATTAATGAATGATACATATTTGGAAAGCTTAGAGTCTCCTCTTTCAGTTGATGCTACTCACGTGATGCATATATCACGCATGAGTGATTAAAAGCAATTTGAAGGAAGGAAACCAAAAAGACATTTGGCGGGCGGTATCTGAATTTCGAAGAAAAATTCACATTTCTAGAAAGTTGAGTTTCTGCCCTTTCATATGACACCTCACAATCAGGAAAAGTGAGCGAGGAATGACAAAGTTCTGTTTGTTTAAAGTAGTGCTTGCATTTCCATAATTTTATTAAACGAATTCGTTTTCACTGGCTGCCTGCCGTATCAATAAACGAAATTAACAAAAGACTTAACTCCGTTTCGTTGACAATCAGCCGTAGACGAGAGTCTTCATGCATGGCTGATTGTCAACGAAACGGAGTTAATTTTGTCAAATCTGCTTTTTGCTACGGCAGGCACCCAGTGAAAACGAATTCGTTTGTTAAAATTATGAAAATGTAAGGGCTACTTTAAACAAACAGAACTTTGTTATTCCTGGCTCATTTTTCTTGATTGAGGTATCATATGAAAGAGCAGAAAATAAACTTTCTAGAAATATGAATTTTTCTTTGAAATTCAGATACCGCCCGCCAAATTACTTTTGGGTTTCCTTCCTTCAAATTGCTTTTAATCACTCATGCGTGAAATATGCATCACGTAAGTAGCATCAACTGAAAGAGGAGACTCTAAGCTTTCCAAATATGTATCATACGTTAATTATGGTTTTGATTAAGTTATGATAAAACATCGATACTTCTCGGTTTTGTTTTTTCTGGGACGCACTGTATAACAATCTAAAAAGATTTATCTTATTAATATTTCAAAGTACCGGTACATGTATAAGCTATTAAATGTTTTTAATTTTTTGTTTTGATTCAAATGTCTTGTGTAACAACAAGTATTGCATTTAGTAGGCAGTGTAGCCTTTTTATTACCCCAAATTGTGGACACTCGCTATTTTTTTCTTCATTTAATGATGATTTGAGCAATCAGTTGCCTCTGTTATACTTGATATTTATAAGAACAAATTTAGACAAATCGTGTAAATTAAGGGCTTCAATTGCTTTTGTGTAAATGTTTTCAAAACACATTCAAATTTTTATCAGTATGTTTATTTGGATTAAATGGTGTGTAGTGCAGGCACGTAGCCACGGGGGGGGGGGGGGGGGGGGGGGGGGGGGGGGGGGGGGGGGGCACGTGCCCCCCCCCTAAAATTTCCAGGATCGGTTGAAATTTTGTAGACCCCTTTTTTTTACCTCTATCGATTACATGTATGTGCCCCCCCAAATATCAAACTCTGGCTACGCGCCTGGTGTAGTGCCCTGGCTTAAACATGTATAGTTGAGAAACAATTCATTGGCTGGTAGCATGCACTCATCAGACCACCCCCTAAAAAAAAAAATCTCTCTCTCAACTTAAATGGTTTGTGCATTATTGAGCACAATATGAAAGGAATAGTATTTCATACCAACCTTAAAAAACTAGTGTGCATATTTGAATTGTAGCTACATGTAAATCGTCATATGTAAATCGCTGCTTCCAAAATTGTCTTCAACTATGTTGATGATATATGTAATTTTGTTTGTATATTTTAGTGAGCACATTTAAAATCATATTAATGTTTTTGTGTAACTATCTTCATTTTCTGTTGTTTTATTATAGTGAGTTGGAAATAAAATAATTTAATTCATTCATCTTCACCATTCCTTTTCTTTGAAATTCTTCTCATTCATTTGATGTTTTTCTCTCCTGACTGCATTATTCGACACATTGTTTGATGTTTATTTCTACGCACAAAAAATAACGACAAGAGTTTGACGTTCATGAATATTTTCATCCTTAGTGTAAAAAGTCAATGATCCATGGTTATTACAAATTAACTGCAAGTCTTTTTTTTTTTTCTTTTCTTTTGCTCTCTCTCTCTCTCTCCCTCCCTCACTCACTTGCTCGCTCATTCTCCTTATGTTTATTTTTGATCGTTTTCCATCAATTCTTTGAGAATATTTATTGTTAGAAGGTGTGTCCTTTTTGTATAGTGCATATTATTTCAGGTCAATTGGTCACCTCTCTGGTATCAGGTTGTGTGTGTGTTAAGCAAATTTACAATCATGTACATATGTGTTCTCAAATTAAATGAAATTATATACCAAATCCTATTTGTATATAGATTTTAGACATGTATTCTGTTTTTGCACATATGATACACAAAAATACTTCTCATCCATTTGCACTTCCATAATAAAAGGGAAATGCCAATCAGGAATGGTGATTTTTGCAAAATAAGTACCAAATATTTTGATAGATGAAATTAAAACATAACAGCATTAAATTATGTGTTCTCAATGTGAATGAAATTATATACCAAATCCTATGTATCAGTATAGATTTTAGACATGTACTTTTTGTTTCCATATATACAAAAATATAATATAAAGGATTATTGAGATGAAATGGCAATTCAATTATGAAAGTTTGTTCAGATGCTATGATCCCACCAATTGGAAAGTATAAGAAATGCTATCCGCTCTTGCAGCAAAAGAAAAGAGAAGAAAATTATAATGAAACTTCTTGAAAAATGTTATCATATTATAACCCAGGCCCATGTATCAAATGATATATGTGCTAGATATTGTAGCATCAGTTCCATGATTTCAAACCAACTTTGTTGTGTAAATATACGAGGGGGGAAACATTACATGGCTACTACAGTCGTGGAGTCCAAGTGACAATTGACAATACATTGCCCCATTAAATTCTAAAGTGTAATTATTTCAATATTTTATAACACCCTTGTAAAAGTCACTGTAGAATAAAATAGATTTGGAGCAGATCTGGGGGTGTTTCACAAAGATCCTAAGTTGAACTTATCTCTAATTTGGACTATAATTATGGAAAGCCGTTAGCATCTATGAAAATATTTTACAAAAGTTATTTTAAAAGGCATAAAATGTTGATTCAAATCATTCATAGTTTCTATGATAAAGGAGATTTCATGTTCTTGATGTGGAATTTATATAAAGTCTAAAATACTTGATTTTTCACTTTTGAATATATTTTATTTTAAGGCTACAAATGGCTCTCCATAATTTTTAAGTCCAACTTACGAGTTAAGTTCAACTTAGGATCTTTGTGAAACACCCCCAGTCTTTGGAGGTCTAAATCTTCTGATAACCCATGAAAATTCCTTTCATTTGATATTTTCCCTTGTAGTTTAATAATAATTCTTAAAATAGCAAGTGATTGATAGTCGTTTTTAAAAACAAAGTATGTGTAATGAATTTAGTTTTGTGTGAAATGAAATATTTTTGCACTTCTGTCACTTTGATTGGAATTATGTCGTGAATGGTACAAGGTTTACAATTATTAAATAGTTGATTTGTCTTCGTAATATGTTGTATTCTTTTGAGTTTTTACATTTTGTGTGATTCAATCAATATTCAAATGATTGAAGAGGATGTGAGAGAGGCAAAAGTAAACAACATGTGGAAACTAGACTGACAAGAAGAGAGGGTATAAAGATACATACAAGTAGATAACTAGAGAGGGGTAGATAGATAGAGAGAGGAAAACAGAGAATATAGAAATACATGTAGATAACTAGAGAGATAGAGAGGAGTAGAGAATAGATATAAGATGAAGGGGGTGCACACCAAAGTGGGGGGGGGGGGGGGGCAATATGCAACACAATAGGGGGATTATAAACAATAGCAAATTCAGGGGAGAAACTGGCTCTTCCCCCCCCCCCCCCCCCCATGACAATTTCTTCTTTTCCCCAGCAATTTCCTTCTTGTCAACTGTTTTAGCAAGTGCTCCACTTAATCCTGTGAGGCAATTTGATATAACTTTGTATTCTTCTTTATCTCAAAAGAAAACCTGAGAGTAGGAGTGGTATCGTCTCTATGGCACTTGAATTTCCTATCGGCTTATGCGTTATTCATCAGTACATACAAGCCAGAAAGAAGCTTCTCGTCCATTCAAATATTCTTCATTTTAATATTTCTCAATGCTCCAACATTTGGAAGACGTATTACATTTGCAAATTATATATATTATATATATATATATATATATATGTATAAATTCAATTATTTTGTAATGCTATAAGGCTACAGATCAATCAATTGATAAGAGATTTTGTTAATGCACAAATGTTTGACAAACTCCTTTAATAGCAAGTCTACTTAACGATCAGCGCACAGCACCAAGGTTAATACTTGAAAATAATTCTTAAAGCTCCAGAGAGGCAACATTGTTTTTCCCCCACGCATTCCAGTCAATAACAGGTTTATCATGGAATTAATCATCATATTGAATACTAGCATATTGTCTTGTTCTAACACAATATCTACCTCTAGATTCATGAAGTTCATACGAAAGCTACGAGTTATTTTGTTTGTTAGTTTCCTGTATGAATCAATTGGTCAACTAAAGTACTGAATCAAATACAAAATATAAATTTTTCATATGTAAAGAGCATTAAATGCACTTGAATTTAAAGCTATTCAGTTATTGAATACATGGCAAACACACAAATTTCCCTCTTTTCTACCTTAAATAATTTTCATTGGAACAATAGATAATTGGATAGTTTGGTCCAAAAAATAACCCTGCGTTGTAAAGTATTTTATCTTTGAAGGTGAATAAATGAACACAAAGTTATGCACAAACTACTTTTAATAAAAATCATGTCCAGAACTGTTTTTTTTATAAATGACAAGTAAACTTTGATGACCACCATAAAACAGGCGCAACAATTGTTTTGATGCACATAATACCCTTTCTTATATGGAAACCCTGCCTTTTGTCCAAGGAGTAAATCATGAAACCTATATAATTGCCAACACTCTAGCAGCCAACCACATGAAAAGTGGCAACAGAGACACCCCACGCAAAATGATGCCATTGGATAGGAAGATAACTTAAAACAATTTTTAAAAAGGAAACAAAGAAGATCCAACTAATGCATGGGAATACTGGAGGAAACTGATGATGAACATGGTTACAATCCGCTCAATAAAGGAATAATGCAAAGGAAATCCCACATTTTATGTGGCAAAACCCTCTTTGCACAACATAAATAGTGAAAACTTATTATAATTATGATTAAAATCCGCTCAAATAGCATAAATGCAAAGGAAATCCCACATTTTATGTGGCAAAAACCCTCTTTGCACAACATAAATAGTGAAAACTTATTATAATTATGATTAAAATCCGCTAATAAAGGCATAAAGGCATAAATGCAAAGGAAATCCCACATTTTATGTGGCAAAACCCTCTTTGCACAACATAAATAGTGAAACTTATTATAATTATGAATAAAACCCACTCATAAAGGCATAAATGCAAAGGAAATCCCACATTTTATGTGGCAAAACCCTCTTTGCGCAGCATAAATAGTGAAACTATTTACAATATATACAAAATATAATTTATTGCAACAATGCAATTACCGTTATATAAAAATGATGCATGATAACAGATATGCATATTAAACAGAGTTATAGAATCTTGTTTTATACTGAATGGCGGTGAGTATGTATGGAACGCTATACTGTTTATTCAGCTAAGACATATTAAACATAATTAGTTTGAATTAATGCCAACTGCTCTTAAACCGGAATCTGTCACATGTGGGAAGTGTTTAAGAAGTTTGCAAATGCGGGTGCAGATTCAAGAAAGTTTCATGCTGAGAAACAATTGAATTCACAACTGACATAATGCTGAAATTTGGCAGCAGCCAGAATTACTTGCTGTGAAAATCACTTGTTTTATGAACTGTGAAAGTTTGTGAAAATCACTTGTTTTATGTATGGCAAAATTTTCTGGTTTAAAAAAAAATAAAAAATTAACAATCAATGTACTGATAATACATACCAATTAAGTACATCTCAATAAATTCACAAAAATTGTTTCAAACGTTCATATGGCTGATTACAAGCATAAAATGTTGTTGTTCTGTTTGGTAACACAGACTATTTACAATTAACAGACATTTGAAAACCAATCTCCTTTCTAAAAGCTGTTGACTTTAAATAAGGCATGATGTTAATTTTTATTTGAGTAAGATGCTGATTTTACTACATCATACATAAAATAGTTACACTGTGACAGTACACAATTACAATCATTTAATGATTTGGAGAATTAAAAAACACATTTAAGAATACTTCTGTCCATACATAGCATTGACAGGTTAAAATCACAATCATTCAACGATTTGAAATAAAAACAAAATCTTTAAGAAATGATTTTGATTTCAAAATATATCTTTAAAAAGGACCATTTAGACAAAAGTTTCAAGCCTATAATTCATACATATATGGTAATCAGTGAAGATTTGTTTTGGGATAATCATTTACCGGTATGTACTACCAGTGCCATATCAACCGTCACTCAAAGTGATTCACAATCACCTCTTCTTTTTGATAATAAATGGAAATTTAGGCAGATGTTGTACATGATTTCTTTCATCCGTAAATGAAAAAATTAATCGACAGCCGTCTACTAATTTGTCGTCTGATATCTTTATAATGAAAACAAATCAATTTATTTTTGTCAGTATGAAGCTAGAAAATGTCGTCAAAATGCCCTCTTAATTAAACAATGCCCTTAAACGAGCGCTGAATTGGCCTCAGCTTGGAAGCTCTAGATGTTGTTCTCTTTCATGACTGAAGGGGGCGCACTGACACCAAGCTTCCCCTCCTCGACCAGTCTGAGCGTCTCGGCGATGATGCTGCGCTTCCAGGCACGGATGGCGAAGAAGATCTCGATGAAGTAAAGTGCCATGGCAACAAAGGAGAGGATCTGAAGAAATCAAATTGATTCAAACAAAGAAAGTCTTGAATTAGCAGTGATGACAATGTTTACATACAACTATCTGAAAATTATCAATAATGTGAAAATGGCATGGTTTTTTCGGAAGCATGATTGAACAAATCTCCGATCACCACACCTACAGAATTTCAGGGAAAATTCTTAAAAGCAGAACAAGTTTAAACTAGTGTCGTAACATCACGGATATTTCCGATTCCGTTAAACCTCTAGTCAAAAACGGAAGGTTTTTCGGTTAAACGATTTAAAAAACAAAAAACAAAACAAACAAAAAACAAAAATCCGTGTAAATGAAACCCTCAAATTGAAAACGGAGAGTGCCATGGATGGTCAGATACCGGACGGTTAAACGTTTGACCACAGCATTAGTTTAAACCTCACCTCTATTGGGATAGAGGCTAAGCAGTATTAGGGATAACTATACAAAGTCTGAAGTTTCATAAGTACCCAATAAAAGGTGCTACTAGTCAGGGTTTAGTTCATGACATGAGCTAGTTTAATTTTGAGAATAAAACAACATGCATCACAATTTTTGAGGGGAATTATTGCCTAAATTTTCTATAATAATATCCTTTTCTTTCCTTTCATTCCTAAAGTAAATGTGAAATGTATCGTACGTTGTCATCTTCTTCATTAATATCACACAAAAAAGTAAAAAAGTAGCTAACTTCGGGGATCCACAAATTTAGAACATTTTGTAAACTGTATCAAATGTTAGGATATCATTATTCAGACTTGTTAATATGACACTTTCCATTACCAATTGAAAAGACAAAATTATTTCCAGTCAAATTTGTGCTCTGCAACAAACGATTTACAGAATATACTGTAGATGGGAAGTACTAAAACTTACGACACCAACGATGAGTCCAGCTTGCCCGAAGGTATTGGCAGCAACGTGGCCGGCAAGAGACATCAGAGCTATAGCTGCTCCAGCACAGTAGAATAC